>OU015491.1:137741309-137891309 GCA_907164885.2 Dolomedes plantarius | reverse complement strand
GCAGTTCTTCAAACACGACATCAGAGAACTATATATTCATTTCACAAGATTGAACTTTGACAACTATGCAGTATAATTAGGATGCTCTTTTCGATGTGAGATGATTTCACATCATGCAGTGATGTCTGCCTATGTCTGCTTTGAAGAGTCTAAAGTAAAAAGCCATAGGGTTTTTTACCTCACCTGAATCTATATTTTTCTCTGACTGTATACATTTAGGATGAACTAGAAGGCGGCGTCCGTCTCTGTGTCTTTTCTTTAGCAGTGCATTCATTCAAGAATGTTGAAATGTTTTAGATTGCACATATTGGAATATTCAAGGAAAGCATGCCAAGCGAGCCTCAAAAAGTCAAGGGAATCTTTGCTGCCAACTGAAATGGAACGTTAAAATAATATTGCTAAAAGAATGCAATGAATTCATATTCTTCTTCACTTTAGTGACAAATACTGAAATTCACTTTAAAAAGCAGACATAGACAGAGTACTTACCGGAAGATTAACACCATAAACCGTTTTGTTCCATATCAAACTACATCATTGGTATTAAATAGTTGATATTATTAAAAATACGCTATCAATATTTAATGCTTTGATAATAAATGAAATACCTTAATAAATTCTTGGTGTGAAATGAACTTTGGTTGATAAAAAAGAATATAACGATGCAGAAAAGTTTTACTTACAGTTGACAGGAATAGAGCCTAAAAAGTACCTTAATAGCTTTTAAAATGTTAAATTACTGAACGTTTTTATTAAATTTACAACAAATACGATTGATTTCCATAATTAAGTATATATAATCAAAGCGCAGTTACTGAGTTTTTTGTTAAAGGGATTTTTAGAGTGAGGAATATCACCCTCCTACTGAAATTAAGAAAAACGTTTTGTGACAAATTAGGTCTAGTTAATGAATTTAAGGTTATATGACCTTTTACGCCTGGTGCGAAATGAACTTCGGTTGATAGAAAAGAATATAACAATGCAAACAAGTTTTACTTGCACCATTTGTCAGGAATATAGCCTAAAAAATAGCTTAATAGCTTTTAAAGTGTTTAACTATGAATGTTTTTATTCAACTTCAACAAATACGATTCATTTCCATAATTAAGTATATAAAATCAAGCGCAGTAACAGAGCTTTTAAGCAAAGGCATTTTAGAGTGACGAATATCACCCTCCTACTGAAATTACGAAAAACGTTTTGTGGCAAATTAGATCTAGTTAATGAATTTCAGGTTGCTTGACCTTTTGCGCGTGATGGTTCATCAAAATTTATGCTTTTGTTTTATATGCTCATTCTCTAGAAACTGATTTTTTCTACCTTCAATTAATGAATTGTTGACCCTGAATTCCTTCGAGATGGTTACCAGATTTTATTTGTAATAATCTTTTTGTAGATATAGCAATTTGTGCCTCATGATAACAATCATAAACAGTGCAATACCGACGAAATAATAAAAAATCCTAAAAAGTCACAAATTCATGAAATCGACAAAATGCAAATAGCAGTAATTATGTTTATTTCAGTAGTCATTTTAACTATAAGCTTATGATTGGAGCTTGACTATCAAGCAATTCTCCTAAAGAATAATGATAAAATAGGGTAGGTGTCTCAAATATCACCTACTCTAAATTTTTTTCGACATTTCATCAACTTTTTAGTTTCTGATTAGGCTGGAAATTCAAAGAACATCTCTAAGAACTATTTCCTTTGGTATCCTGAGATCAACCAGCTCCAAAAACAGTGCCAGTTTAAGTCATGTAGCTAAATTGGAAAAATTGAAATTTTCAGTGAACTCCAGAACGGTTCCTAATATCGCCTACCTCTGTTCCTCTTACCGCCTACCAGGCGAAATTAGGAGCACCTGTTAAAAGGCGCTGCTAGCAAAGTCTTTGTTTAATGCACTTTCAAATGGTATAAGAAAAAATTAGAATTTGGATGCACCTACCTGATCATTCACTGGATTCTGATTCTTTGGAGCCAAAGTTTACGAAGACAACAGCCAAAGTACTTCAGACGCCATATAGTTTCTGTTTTCAGTAATAATAGCGTTGTCGCTATCACCGCTGTTAGTACAAACCCAGAACTAAGAAGTTACTGCATTTTCTCATACATTGCGAGAATCATACTTTAGTAGAAACACGAGTAAGCGATATTAGACACAGGGGTGATATTTGGGACTCCCACCCTATAGAACAAAAAATTTTCTGAACACACTTAAATGCGCTTTAAAGAGAAAATGACTCTATTATAATTTTCACAATTATTTTTTGAGTACGTCCCCCCCCCCCCGCAAATTTAAACCTTCAGGATAACATAAAGAAACAAATTACATTTAAGTTAAAAAGGGATAAATGTCTCATTATTACATCATATTTTCGCACACACCCCTTGAAGCGGCGCGGCTTAAATTCTTCGAAGGAGTAATTTAATTACTACATACATGTTTTATTTGATGGATAAGAAAGTTAAATAACTTTTCTTCTGAGATTCGATTCAAGCATAGTTCCCATTTCTAATATTACGAATAACTTTTGATTAACTTTTGAGATATCTGCAGTAAAATAAATGAAAGAATGATCCTAGAGAAAGATTAGAATATGCACCATATATCTTTATTAATACTTATTTCTAAAAGTAATATTTATAGGATATTTATCTATATCTAAAACGTATCCACAATTTTCTTTCAGGGAAAAAAAAGAACAGAAATTCGGAATCTTACGGTATTGCTCCATCAACAATATTTCTCTTTCTCTGGTTTAATGGTCGAAGAACTAATATTTCAAGAACGTATTCTTTGTTAAAGGACTAATGGATCTTTTCAATTTGAAAGAGGCTCTCGAAGGCTAGTTAGAAAGAAAACTCATTAATACACATTAGGAATTTATGTTGCATTTTTTACTGTCTCTTTAGAAAAGAACCACCTGGAAGAAAATCGATGATTTTCTATCTGGTACTGTTAGCGAAAACCTTTTATATAAACTTTAGGAGAGTTTATCAAATTCTTTGCGTTATCTAGTAATTATATCATTCATGCTCGTCGCAAGTTTAACTTATCGAATAGTTTCATCGAATTATGTATTAATTTATGTAATTTAAGCAATTCGTGGTTATTTTGTCTTTGACATCATTAATGTTCCCTTTTAGGCTAGTATTCAGGCTTGGAAATTGTTCCCTAATTTCATAAATAGTGTAAAATGTGTTATTCAGTCATAAATTAATATACTTTAGGAATGTTCAGAGGATTTGTATGCTTGGGAAATATTATTTATTACTTATTTCCTTTGAATATATTAAATACAATTAAACACCTTTTTGTCACAGTACCTGCGTGAAACCCGCGTTTATTTACATTGTTTTTTTATGCAAGTATTTGCGACATTTTGCATCAAATAAAAGACAGGGAAAATGCAAAATGGTCAGTTTTTAAAAGGAAAAACCATTCCTTTCATATTTAGGAAAAATCACCAGTGACGTTTAAGCAAATGAAATTTTTTTTCACAATGCACTGCATTTCACAGTGCATATATAGATTTAAGAATTCAGAGAATGTGTAATCGTAATGGGCAAAGATGGTGTCCATGGTAACTATGAGAGGAATCAGACAGTTATGACTAATATATAGTGCACCAATATAGGGAGTGTCCCAACATTAGTATTAGTGGACTATACTACATTTCTGTTTTAAACTCTTTAATGCAGTTGAAAGCTATCATACTTTAATCTGTGTGGATGATAATGCACTGTTAATATGTAAACAGCGTGTAGTAAGCGTTATTCGGATATACCTGGGGAAAATAATAAAATCCTTCAAATATTTCTTTTTCCTTACAACATTTTTTATCCCAAATTCATGCCATGAGACTTAATCTTGTGTCTCCTTCATATGTCCAATGTGCTGAAAGAGGCGCTTATTAATGAGCTGATGTCACAAAGATCTCGAATCGATTCCGAAAAAAAACATTGTGATAAAAAGTGTTTATATATAAATATAAAAATATATATATATATATATATATATATATATATATATATATATATATATGTGTGTGTGTGTGTGTGTGTGTGATAATAACGGCCCACCATTATAGATCTAATGCGTATTTAAAATTATCTTTGTTTTCTCTCATTAAAGTACAGTTTCTTTCTTCTAATTGCGACCTAGGAATTAACCAACTAACCATCCATATTACCACTTAGTGCATGCGCGTTAAAGATATTTGTAAACATGAATCAGGACCACGTGGTGTTTTCGCCTCGGTGTGCTTTTCGGAACATCATGCGGCCTTTATGTAATCAAGTCAGATGCCCAATTCTAGCCAATAACGATTTCCCCGAAATCAGTACCCCTTCTTTATAACCTTCTGAAAATGTTTACGGTTTTTT
Organism: Dolomedes plantarius; assembly: GCA_907164885.2. Classification (NCBI taxonomy): domain Eukaryota; kingdom Metazoa; phylum Arthropoda; class Arachnida; order Araneae; family Dolomedidae; genus Dolomedes; species Dolomedes plantarius. Next base: position 137,886,920 of record OU015491.1, on the reverse strand, counting down.
TTTTTTTACTGTCTGTCGATGTCTTGTCCTGTTTACGCGCTGCTCCGCTGCTGTCTTATCTGATGTAAAATCTGCGTTCTGAATACGCACCGGCTGGGACCGGTGGCGTTGCTATTGTGTGTGTCCAGTTGTCAAGGTACCTGTATTTTGCTGAATAATATTTGTCTACATTAGAATCCGGAATAAATTAATATGCCTCTCATCTCTGTTCTGTGCGTCCCTTCAATGCCTCGCATCTCTGTGGGTCTTTCCTCCCCTATGTGCGGATGACACTATGTCTGACTTAGTTTTCCTCAAGTATTTTCTCACCCCTCTGCCTCGACTACAAAAGGGTTGAATCGAGCCTCGAATCTTTGGTGTAGCATCTCATCCGCGGCGTGATGTACGGAGTATTACACACACACACACACACACACACACACACACACATATATATATATATATATATATATATATATATATATATATATATAAATATATATACACCGAAGAGCCATTACATTATGACCACATTATGGCAAGTATAGTTAAAACCAGAGCCATTTAATTTGTAACTGGTACTGTATAAATTTTAGTCCACAATTTAATGCTAGGTATATTTCTATATATATTGTTAAACTTTATACATTCCGCTTTCCGTGCTTTTGGGGGAAATACATAAGTATAATTTCTATAATGGGGAGTTTTATGTTTGAACCCATAGCTAAAATAACGGCAGTAAAAACATGTGTTTATGTTTCTTGAAACATATCATCAGTGTTTCGGTTGAAACCATGAACTAGACCCTCGATTAGCCATATTAATAAGATTTTACTCAGTAGATTTTTTATTACATTTCTTTATTGGATATATTGTTTCAGTGACTAAACTGGAAAACTAACTCTCTCAGGAAGCCGTAATTTATTTTCTAGAATGCTGTAAAAAAAAAACCTTCTAAGGAACATATCGTTGAATATATTAACCTTTAGTTTAAGGGGCACATTTTTCCGATTCCCTCTTTAGAACGGGAAATTTCATACCCCCTTTGTAAGAACGGCCATTCAAGGGGTTTTGTATATATATATATATATATATATATATATATATATATATATATATATATATATATATATATATTCATTCCTTCTTGGATCCCGCATTCTTGGGATACATGCTATACCGCCCCGTAGGGAAAAGGTTAATTAGTTAAGATCACGTACAGATACAAAGATGTTACCGAGTTTTAAATTTTTGTTTAATGCGTGATCACAAATGCAAAAACTAAGAAAAGCGTCTTTGTAGTAAAATGAAGGCTAATTTATTTTCGAGTTTTTTAAGTTTGGGAGAAATATTTCTAAATAAATACAAATATTTGTTTTAAGCAGTTTGAATCATGCAGTTTGCATAACAATTTACCTGTTTGCTATAATAATGAGCTACTTCATTTTGTATCCGACATATTGGAAAAAAAGCGAAACATTAATTTGATATTCCATTTGTATTAAACCGAAACAAAAGTATACAAATAAATTATTCAATCTATTAAGGCAAATAATTTGAGCAGTATTCGAAGGTTTTCTTGTCTTAATTGCATGCTCAAAAATATTTTATTCACTGAGAGTAAATTATTCTAGTCATTAACATTGAAGCCAGTGTTAAAAAATAAAATACTCTATTATTATCTTTCAAACTCTTATAAGGCTTAAAAGTGTGAAACATTTTTGAGAGAAATTTGGCTGCAGGTGGAACTGGTTTAGAGAGAAGACGGATACTAATGTAATATCGATGTCAGAATCAATATATCCGTGCATTAACTCTTCCACTTGCAGGAGAAAATAAATTTTGCGCATTTGCAGCTATGATAGATCGAGATAACGTCGAAAGGATGCCTTCATTCTTATAATAATGTATGAACACTGATTCCAATATCTACCATGTTTACTTATTCAAAGCATCATAACTTATTTTATGTACCCGCAGCGTTTATAACTGAGTATTTGAATGTTTTGTTAAATTGTACACAATGCTACCTGTATGACTGGCACTGTTTAAAAATATTTAAATGCAATGAAATGCTACTACATTCCATGAATTTAAATCAATGAAATCTGAAAAATGCCATGTATTTTTAAACGTTTAAAATTTTAATTTCCTCTTCATAGGTTTTATATTTTTTTCGTATCATTTATAACCTATCCGTTTTTGAAAAAGTCTTTGTACACATGAACACATATTTATTACATGAAACGTTTTATTACTCAAATATGCAGTATTTTTACAGTTAATTTTGTTAAACTGAAAGATAAAATTCATTTATTCTATTAAATAAGAGTTTTTAATATTAAATTTTAACAGCTTTCACCGATTATATGTTATGTACCCTGGAGTTTCAAACGAAAATAGGAATTTGTTGAATTCATTGCCTTTAAGATAAACAGGCTTTTCTTCATATTGTTGTGTGTAACATTAAAATACTCCAAAAATTTTGCATTTAAGAGAAAAATTTTGCAATAAAGCGTCAGTTTTTCTATCGCTTCTTATTAATCCATTTAAAACAGATTACTAAGGAATGCATCAAAAAGTAACGTTTTTGTTTTTACTTCTTACATGCTATCTCAAAAAGCAAGGTTTATCAACTGAACAGCAGAGCAGAAGATAGACACTGCGAGGTTTCACAGCTGTCTGAAATTACCTAGGCGTTCACGAGCATGATCTTTTTTACTTTTCCATGCAATTTTATGATCCATTAAGATGTAAAAATATTTTCTCGATACCTTTGTACCTTAGAGTCCTTAGAGTAGTTTGCACATTATTTATAGTCATGGGACGTTGAGATTTTTGCAGTATGCTCCGTTCCCATATCCCTCATATTTCGATATCCGATTTTGCATATAATTAATATATATCACTTTAGTAATATTTTCTATATTCGATAGTTTAGCATTAAAAATAGGTTGTGATGCATATTGCAGAATAGTAACAGGGATTTCCTTATCTGGAATAGAAAAATGACATCAATAAAAAAGATGAACGAGGAATGACGACCCAAAAATTATGTACCATGGAACATATTTATTTTGAGGGAATATTAAGAAAATGGCTTAAGGCCTCAAAAATACAGAATGTTTGTCATTCTATTCGATTATGAAGACCGGTGGATGAGTCATGAATCCCCATTTGAACAGCACCATTTTCGAAGTCCAACTTTTTCTCTCATCTTGGGCATCCTGTCAAGCCCTTCTCTGGAGTCTTTCGTCCAACGGGTCGGGAGAGATCTCTGTTGCAGGTGATGATTTTCGCATCTGTCCATCCGTCCGCCAAATTCGGCGAAGCGCGCTCGCCAAGTGGCGAGAAAAACTGCGAAAACAAAGTGACACAAAGAGAAACAATTATACCTGTGTACTAAGGGAGACGAAAAGTAGCCAAAATTGTAGCATAATATATCAACCCTTTCTCCCCCGCACGAGGAATTTCACTGATAAGAAAGCAGGGTGCATTCTTAGCGCTTAAAATAGATTTTCGTTGAATAAAACTGGGCAGTCAAGGGGCAGTATCCACATTTATGTGGTACGCGCAGTTGTTAGTGGAAGAATCCCATAAGAAAAAGATAGTTTTAAAGAGCGGTAGAAAACGTTACGACAGATAGTCTGTTATCTTTAGGAAAACTTTTGTTGTATTGATAATCTTATGAATAGTGTAAAATTATAAATAATACCTTATATCTTAATGAAGCAAATTTTAACGAACTCCTGTCAGATACATTTATCCGAGCGTTGAAACGAATACACATTAGTACTGAAATTAGTGGAGCAGTATTCTTAACTGTTCAAAAACATCGTATGATTGTTCACTCCCTTGAATGTTTGAAGTCTTTTGAAAATTTATTTATAGTAATTTTTCGGTTAATTGATATTCTGTTCATTTAAAGACTGGAACTGAATTCCTAATGAACAATTAATTCTCTATACTTTCTAGGAATTAGTTTTTTAAACGTGTTTTAAACTTCAATTTATAATGCATTTACGATTTTTTTAGCTTGAAAACTCTAAACATAAAGCTTTCTGCAACAATAACGTACCTTCCTTTCTTGTGAAAATAAGAAAAAAATTAACTGAAAATTTTTAGTTTTAAATGCTGGACGTGTTTCATTAAGTAATTAGTTGAAGAAATATCACCTCTACTCTATTCGCTTTTTTTAAAAGCAAGAAATAAAACACATTGTAGGTTCTAAAACGCTATTAAGGTTCGTATTTATTAGCGACCAAGCGTACAGTTAATTTTCTTAACAACCACTTTATTAATTGTGCTCACAAATGAAGAGTGCCCATTAGTGTTCATTAACAATTCATACGGCATTTTCAATACATTTTATTAAAGTAAGGAATAACAGAAAAGGCACCTATGAATCATTGTAGCTTTAACGATGGGGTACAAACAAGACTTATTTCGTTATAAACTTTTGAAAATGAAGAGTGTTTACAATTTGCAAGAGCTAATCAATATCTATTAGCTGTAAGATTCCCTTTGGTAAAAATCGGAACTAGAATGATGAGAAATTTTTAAGCCATAGCGTAGACTGACAGGTGTTCTTTATTGATGCCCAAAATGTTTGTATAATGAGGCAATTTTGAGCCCTCAAAATGCTTAAATAATAATTTATCTTATTTCCATAACTTTCTTTAAGGTAAAATTTTTTTTTCTTCTAAAAATCAGAGTCTCTGAATTTTTAAGATAATTATAGTAAAATAAATGCAAATTAGAATGTGTATCTCTCACACTTATAAAATGTATATTAATATAAATTTAGCAAAGTTACAGTGATTCAGCTGCCGAAAAATTAATTTTTTCTTTATTTCGCACTTGAAAAGCTACCCAGATCCCCTTGCAAAGGAACCCAAAATATTCGGTTTCCCGAAGTAATGTGCTGATGTTTACAACATCAGATCATGCTATCTTTTAATCAACCTTGTATTCTATCAAGCCTAAGCGTTGGAATACTGATTAGCATTATGATCACCTGGATTTAATCTATGATCGCAAGTTTCTCAAATCCAGCGAAATATGTTGGAGAACCATAGACTTTCTTCTAATCTAAATACTTTTTTCAGTAAGTTTACCATTGCACTTTTAACATGCAAATGAATTAGGGACATGCCCAAGAGTTGAAATACTGATTAGTAGTATGACCACTTGAATTTAATCTTTAATTGCAAGTTCCTCAAACCCATCGAAATATATTGGAGAACCATAAACTTTCTTCTAATCTAAATAATTTTCAGTAAATTTATCATTGCACTTTAAACATGCAAATGAATTATGAACATGCCTAAGAGTTGGAAAACTGATTAGTATTATAGCCACTAGAATTTAATCTATAACTGCAAGTTCCGCAAATCCAGTGAGGATTTTTTGAGAACCATAGACTTTCTTCTATTCTAAATAATTTTTTCAGTAAGTTTATCATTCCACTTGCAAATAAATTATGAACATGCTTATGTTGGAATTCTGATTAGTGTTATGACCACTTGAATCAAATCTTAAATTGCAAGTTCCTCAAATCCAGCGAAATATGTTGGACAACCATAGACTTTCTTCTAATCTAAACAATTTTTTCAATAAATTTATCGTAGCACTTTAAACATTCAAATGAACTATGGACATTCCTAAGAGTTAGAACACTGATTATCATTCTGACCACTTGAATTAAATCTTTAATTGCAAGTTCCTCGCTTCCAGCGAAATAGGTTGGAGTATCATAGACTTTCTTCTATGCGAAATGATTTTTTTCAATTACTTTATCATTGCACCTTTAAACATACAAATGAATTATTTTTCAACCAATAGTTTCAGAACACATTTATTTAATCAAACAAACTTTACTGGTTTAATCAACTCAGAAGCTTAATGCAAAAATACATCAATTTTTCAAAGCCTATTTGAGTTGAAACATGAAGTTGTCATTTTCCAAATAATGAAGAGGACCAGGCCCTTACGTCTAACAAAAGTGTAAAGTGTAATTTTTCATGGTGGGACTCGCAATTACATGTGAAATGAAAGTGAGAGGAAAATTTAAAAAGGCTCAAAAACAAAGTATTCAGGAGTCAGAAAAAATTAAATATTTATTTTACCTCTTGCTTTTAGGGTGTAAATGTGTTTTACACGAGTTTTATGATAAAAGTGGGTGAGAGCTGAGGATAACAAAGAATAACAACATGAATTATACAACAAGTGCATTGGTATTAAATCGAATAAACTGCCCCATTTTTTTCGTTATTTTTCCATAAATCGATAGATAAATTCGATAGCGAATTCTGTTTTGTGCCAAGAGCAATGGCAGGTGCTTGGTCATTGATTACTTTTAAGAGGAAATTCTCTTTTTATATTTTATATCTTCGTTGTTATTCAACATGATGTCGCTATTTTTTAGTTTCAGCCTTAAGGGCTGCATGAATTTATGATGAAGGACTGTTATCTGATTGGAAGACATTTGTCTGGAGAGCGCTATGACATATTTTACTGTTTATGTGTTTCGTGTAAGGAAATATTATTTTGTTTTTGTTTTAAACACCTATAAAGATTTTATTAAAGGGTAATATGAAACAAACTTTACGAGGTTTATTTTAAGCTACTTAACCACTTCCAAACATGGACCTGGACAGCAAAATTTCATGTACAGTTTGTGACATGATGAACGTTTTTATGCAGTTTTTTTTAAAATTTACTTAGAATATTCACTAGTTTAAATATATGAAAGGTCATCTACAGCCATCATTAAATATTCTCGACAATTTTTTGAAAATATATATGAAGAAGGATGTATTACACAATGCTGATACTTCTAATCTTTTTATGTTTGTGATTGTAAGCTGTGAGACTACCGTTTTTAATTCCATTAAGAGATTTTAAATTGGCATTTAAATGCGATTTGCAATAAACTAGATTCATAGTTTTAATACGTATTCATTCGCACAATATTGAAAAAAAATTCTTATAAAAAATAAATGACGTTTTTCTTGTGTGCTCCTTTTCCATCACTTTAAATTAATTCCTTTTAATCGTTTTAATTTCTTTTAGTCTGTGTTTACCAGGGAAAGGAGAAAAACAATTATTGGGCATTAATTGAACTTTTTAAAGATTTTTTTAAATTTTAATTCAATTAACGGTAATGTGTCGGTCTCCAAAATCTAAATTTTTGCAAAAAAGAATTTATAAACTTTCCGAAGATTTATTTTCTCTCAGCTTCCTACAGATCTAATTTTTTTTGTAGTATTCATTGTTCTCCATGCAAAAATTCATTTAGATTAAGATGTTGTTTATTACTGATGTGCTACTATTATGTTTATTACTGATGTGCTGTGTTTATTACTATGTGCATATTAATTTAATTTTATAAATGTTGATGGTGATATGAAATTTTGGTAACATAGTCAGAAAACTATAGTGTAGAGTTAAGAAACTGATTTTAAATGCGTTAATTATTTAATTAGTATTTTAGCTGGATTGAAAAAAATATACTGATAATGATGTCTTAATTGTAGGAAGCACGTATTAAGAATTACATACGTACGAACAGATAGATATGTATTACATATGAATTGCATATGTATACGGACTATGCATTAAGGATTACATTTATATATTACACTTACACACACACACACACACACACACACACACACACACACGCACACACGCACGCACGCACACACACAAGCACACACACACACACACACACATATATATGTATATTAGGGCGGACCGTAAAAAAAAAGTTTTTGATTTTGTTTTTGCCCTAGTGCGGGAAAATTGTGTACTGGTGGGTAGGTCACGTATGTAAAGTTTTGGGAAAAACAAAAAATATCTTCCGTCTCCATTTCGGCCGTAAATTTTAGCAGAATTTTACCATACAGTTACAAATGTGTATTTCCATTGTTTTGCATGCAGCTTTTCACTTTTTCTGAAATAAAATTCAGAAAAAAACCCAGAACTCACCACGGGGAGGTGTCTGCATTGCAAGTTCCACCCGTGCCCACCTATCCATCCAACCATACCTTTGCCCTTGCTGTTATTCCTGTTTTACTCGGTACTAGCATTTGGTTTCAAATGGTGGCATAGCTTTTAACGACTCTGTTCGGGTTCTAACTGAACCGTCACGCTTATTTTCTCCACACACAGCCGCAGAAACCTCTGTTACTAGTTTCACGATACGTTCAACACTTTGGGTGTGGCAAGGAAATTTTTGACTTCCCAGGTGTTGAGCTACAGACTCTCCACTGGAAATCAAATTTCTCAATCATCTTCTGTCAATTGTGGGTTCCGTCAAATTACATTTCTGCCAATCAATGAGGTCTTTATATGAAACTGTCTCGAAGTTGAGTGACGGAATGTTGTAGTGTCTGATTCTTTCCTTTTTTTTCCTTTCTTGCTCGTAAAATCCTACGTAGTCCAAGTTCTGCAATAGACTTTCTGTCGTATGTGATCATTGACAAGATTGTTGCTTCCGGGTGCCCGAAATAGCCATTTCTCTGGATAATGGGATCAACCACAGTCTTTAAATCGTTTTTAAGATAGCGTGAGACGTTTATTGTCTGCCACAAATTTCGTGGACCATACGTGCAATATGGATTTAATTTGACTGTAAACCACATAGGTGGGCACATTTTCATGATGAACTCTGCCAGAGTTTGAAGTTGGTTTGAAGGCTCTGACGAGCTAATGTATAAACACTTTATTCGATTTGCAGTTGTTAGCCAACGTGCATGAGTCATTTTCCCAGGGTGCTTTTGTGACAAACCTGATGAGCAGTTTCTATTTGTGACAGCTTGACAAATATCCCAAAGCTATCGCTTGTGTGTGCTAAGATCATTTATGTCGATTTTCGGAAATTAGCTCGAAATGTCTACAAATTTCACAACTGAGAGGTTTTTACAATTTGCCAATGCTTTCCCAGTAGGACCAGAAAATGCATTAGGGTCACTCGTTCCACCATCCAAATGCTGCACTAAATGTCGGAGTGGCAACTTATTTGCGTGTAACTGGCAGATAAACCAGTGCAAGGGTTTCCCAATGGCTTCCCCAGAAAGGCGAATCATGCCGATTTTATAGGGATTATTAACTATTGTTCCATCGCACCCTATTGCTACTAGTTGATGAATGTCAATATTCTTATTCTCCATGAATTGCAGCATCATTTGAGAAATACTCAAAGCTGATGATGAAGTTAGTGCTATGTCTCCAAGGTACTTGCTTCCAGGTTCCTTAATCATTGTAACGTGTTCTTCCAGGACTGTTCTTTTTTGGTACATCTTTCCCCCTACGCTCTCTTGTATTAGAGTTTTGTCCTTCCTTCCGTCAAAATAAAGTCTCTTCAGTGGCTCCAGCTGTCTTTCATTTCCTTGCTGATATTCTTTCCGAATTTTTTCCCTCTCTCTTCTTATTTTATGTCTATCAATTACAATTAAAGTGTGTGTTTCGGTAATCATCCCCAAATCTTCCAAAACAGTGCTTGCAATGATGGCTCTAGCCCGATCTGAAACTCCGGTTCTGTCACAAGCTGTAGCTACTGCTGGGTATCGGCTTGATCTTAACGTCTTTTTCCCTTCAGATTGAGTCATCCTGGATGTGGATGGGGAAGGCTTCAAGTGATCTGTGTCACTATCGAAGTTATGTGGATCCACGTTAGAATCTGGATCAGGAAATGTGAGCCTAGATGGCGTAACGGATGGCGAAACGTTTATTTTAAGACTTACTGCTTCTGTCTCTTTCTGCTTCCTATCCGCTCGTTTCCTCAACTTTCAGTTTCTTTTAAGTCAACTGCGCCTATGGACATTTGCCTAAGTGCCCGTTGGTCTATAAGAAAAGTTCTTTCCATTTTAGGGATCTTTTTATGCTTTGGGAAAGAACATTTGTTAAAAGAAACAAACTTACATGAAAAAATGTCGAACAATTTCCGTGAGTCTTTCACGAAGGTTTTAAGCATCGTTTCTAAAGTTGTTGTTGACAATGTTTACATGCCAAAATATTTCTTTACCTTTCTGCACGCAGTGAGTCCACTGCTGCCTTTCTGTATTAAGTTTCGAATTACCTCTGTATTTTATTAAAGAACAAAATGACGAGTTGCATACAAAACAATGGAATACACAATTTTAACTGTATGGTAAAAATCTGCTAAAAATCACGGCCGAAATGGAGACGGAAGACATTTTTTATTTTTCCCAAAACTTTCCATACGTGACCTACCCACCAGTACGCAACTTATCCACACTAGGGCAAAAACGAAATCGAAAACTTTTTTTTTACGCTCCGCCCTAATGTATATATATATATATATATATATATATATATATATATATATATATATATATATATATATATATATATATATATATATATACGCTACCCTACAATAATGTACCGGACAGCTTGATGTGATGATATAAGGGAAAGAATACATACTTTATTAGGGGGATGGTCCGCCATGCTCTGCAGTTATACCTGCAACCCTTCTGTGCATACATTCAACAAGGTTTTGATACACAGCTATGGGTATTTGTGTCCATTCCTGCTGCAAGAATGTCAGCAGCTCAGCTGTAGATGTCAGACGTGGTTCCCTGGTCCGTAAGCGTCGCTCGAACTCGTCCCACAAATGTTCTATGAGGTTTAGGTCGGGACTCTGAATAGGCCAGGAAAGACGTTTTACATCTATATCTTGAAACCTCTGCTTGACAGATGCTGCAACTTGACACGGAGCGTTGTCATCCTGGAAGTAACATTCGTTATTCCATAAAATTGCTAGAGTGTAGGAAGATCCTGACTGTCCAAAATGTTCTTGTAGGCGTCGGCTTTCAATTTACCAGGAACAACATACAAAGGTCCCAGGCTATACCACGAAAAACACCCCCAAACAAGTACACCACCACCACCGAACTTGAGAGTTGGAACGATGAACTCTGGTAACAAGCGTTCGCCTGGTATTTGCCAAACCTAAGCACGCCCATCCAACTGGAAGAGTGTATAGCGTGACTTCGTCGCTCCATAAAACAGTTTCCAGTAATCCCCAGTCCAATTCCGATGTTGCAAACACCAAGCGAGTCTGCCGGCTTTGTTCGATAGGGTGATGTTTGGTTTGTTTGAGGCAACACATCCGTCGATATTGAGGGTTAGCAGTTCTTTCCGCAAAGTACTGGGGTGCACCGTAACACCTGCTGTCGTTTGGTCAGTTTACAGGGACGACCAACGTGTGCAGTTCGGGTCTCAACTCCCGTAGTTTTCCACTTCTTCGCGAGATCCCCAACAGTTGACCTTGGCTGTGATAATTCTGTCGCAAATGCGCGAATAGACTTGCTACTAAGATGAAAAACAACTATAACAACTCTTTCAAAGTCACTAAGTTCCTTTCGTTTCGTCATATTGTCACAATTTCACACAGAAATAACGACCTAACCACTTCGCGTATCGTATTTAATCTTAACAGGTCACGTGTGAACACTGTATTTTATGCAAATAATCCGCTGGCGTCCGGACTATTATTGCAGGTTATTGTATATATATAAATGAAGACAATCATTAGATTTAAAATATCTAACATGATGTCATAGTCGAAATTTTTATTAGCTAAGGTACACATTTTTAATCTTTTTGGATATCTCAAATATAATTTTAGGTAACATTTATTCACAATAGATTTTTAGTTTATTTCTGACGGTTTATTTCTGATTAGAGTAGCTGACAAAATTTTAAAATGGGCATTTAAACACAAGAATAAAAGTATAGTTTATTATATTTTTTTAAATATTTCGCGATAAAGATGCTGTGCTTTACACTGATCATCTGTCAGTTAGTTTTCCTACTTTTTATGTTACCAGATACAAAGAAAAAACTAAATTTCTACATTATTTTGAACAAGCGATTTCTGTAATATTCGAAATGTGTGCATGTTCTGCATTTCACTTTATGCCTCCGAATAAAAAATGATTTCTTTTTGTTCTCTTTTTATGCTTTTTGACTAAGTTGTTCTCAAACTTGCGATTAGAAATTATATATATATATATATATATATATATATATATATATATATATATATATGTGTGTGTGTGTGTGTATATATTTATTTATTTATTTATCATAGAAGCAAAGCAATTTACTATATTATCTGTGTGCCGGTGGTAAAGGAAAACCAAGTCCATTTTTTAAAAGTAGGTTGTTTAACTTTATTCCTTCATACATTTTTGATAAATTTCAGTGGTGAAAACTAGAATATATATATAGCAGAAACCCTGCCAATTGAAAACGGCACCATGTTCTATTATTGTATCGAGGTAAAGAGCACTAAAGAGATTTTATTGAGTTATCCTGTAAAATTTAATAAATGTGACATATCTCCGATCTAATGTCTTTTATCTCCGATACACAGATATATATATAATTTTTTAATTAATTATGTATTTTTTATTTCATTTCAAATTGATACTCAGAACGACGGAAAATCGAATTTCAGGGCCTACCATTTAAAAAAAAAATTAAACGTATAAAACTTTAAACTTGGCGGATACTCATTATTTAAATATGCATGCTGGTGATGGGATTTGAATGCAGTACAAAATTAATAGCTGGTGCCAAGTTTATATTTTTCCCTCGTTTCACACCTAATTATTCTAGATAATGAAATATATATATAAAAAACATATTTAAGACTCATTAATATCTATTATTTATTCTATATTTTTATGAACATAAAGTAAAGGGGATAAATATCATATATCCCATATTTAAATAGAAGAAAAAAAACATGTAACGTTTTGAACGCCATCATTAGCAGTGACGGCATAAGATTTATCGCCTCAATATCCTCCCACCTTTTGTTCTTTTTTTCTGTCTCTAAACTTTTTTGAGATGCTGGCAATCGATAGATTTCAGCGAGGTTATGTTTGGAATAAGTTGAGTAACATGTCAAATGCAAATATGAAACGCATTAAATTTCTATCTTTCCCTTCAAAATTGAAAATCGTTATACAGCTTGTGAAAGCACGCACAGACGCATGTTATAATCTAATTAGAAGACATTTTTTTTACTGGTTAAATTTTCCGGCGTAGGATGTTCCGGAATCTCGTACTTCCCAAGTATATTTGTGTTTTTCTTGCGTGCAAACATACACATAATTAAATTAAGAGTCGTCGGATACTATTTACTTCTTAAAGAACAATACATGGGCTCGACGTAGCCTTGTGGTATTTGCTCTGGCTTTTGGATGTGAGGGTGGTCGGATCAAATTCCAACACGCGACATTAAATAGCTCCGTGTCTACGCCGGATATGGGCACGTTAAATCCGTAACAAGGAAAATCCCTTCATTAGGTCAGAGAGGGTGGGAGGGTGGTAAAGGGTACGATCCCGCAGATGTCTCCCCTAGGGATGCTTTTACAAAACTGAGGTGGCAACTAGCTAAGACGGACTCCTACCCTTCTGGTGCTGTATAAACCGGAACCGCACACTTGAGCCCGGAGCCTAGTTGAATGTGGTATGAATATTCCAGTCAGTGGGCATTAGAAACCAAAACAACAACAGAACCATACATTTTCGTTGTTGGTACAAGTACTAAATCTGACTTTGGTCGTTTTGGCTATAATTGTATATATATCTCTTCAAGGCCCAAATTTTGGTTTCTTTCAGCAGGTTTTAACATGAATGTTCTTTCATTCTTCCCGCATAATAACTGACAGATGAGATTTACTCGAAAATGTTCTTGAGGATTTCAAATTTGAAGGAGAAGTTGGTGAATCTAATACTTCAAGATCTATGAGTATTGAGATGTACACCGCTGAAGAGGTATGATCGAAGTGGTGGGTATCAATGATATGTGCAAGTTAATAACGATAAAATGCCTGTTCTTGTTCATAGGATTCATGTTTGATTTGTGTAGAGCTGTAACTTAGTACAGCTACACTATGCCACTGCCTAAGGATAATAATCATTGTACTGATAGAGATAACAAAGTGTCCTCAACCTCAGTGGAAAAAAAAGAATGCAAAACATCAACAACAGGATTCAAACTTTTTTCATTGGGAGCTTATGTTTGAGGGAATTTCAATGATGTATACTTCAGATATGGCACAATCCTATATCAATATTTGTATGTATGTTTCCACTCAGGTGCAAGTTCATTCACACATTCCTGTCACCTAGACCATATAGTACTGAAAGGCATTGCTGCCACTTGTGGTATTCAAGGTTGACAGTGAACAAAGATGCATCCTCTTGATGCTTACTATCACCCCTCTGAATTTGTCGGTCGAATTTTGGGACACCCTGTATAATTTCATTGATGCGTTGTCCATAGAGATACGTCTCTTTGTCTGTCCCGACGTGTCGGTAACACTAGCCTGATCTCCAAGCTCAGAAGTAAGTAACAGAGCAATTTCATGGGAGAAAAAGACGATTTTTTACCTCTAGTTACGAAATTTTGAAATTCCACTGCTGGAACCGTTGCCTCGCTCTCAAAAACAGAGAGAGAGCAAAGCCATAACGATGAAGTGGAAAACAGCCGTCAAATTTCCTGTAGTCCAACAATATCCGAATAGTTTTTATATTACAGTTTAACTCTGTCTGTCTGTGCATATACAGAGGCTGTTCACACATTTTTAGACGATGTATATTGTATTCACAAAACTAAATTATATAAAATTCTTGTGTTTTAAATGTTCTATTTGACATCCCTTATTCTGAACTATCTTTCGACACCGCAATTTCCAGGATAATAATGCCTTTTGAAGTGTCAGAAGAGGTATTCTATCCCATTCCTCCTGAACAGCTTTCCAGAGTCCTGTAAGGGTTTTGGGACGAAGTTTGGATAATGCAAATTTTAAAAGTCCGAAAGCACAAAAATCCATAGGTGATACATCGGGATATTTAGTAGGCATATCAGTGAAGGGTATGGCCTTGATACCAGTTTTTTGTTCCATTTTTTTAGGAAATTTACAGTGGATTTTGATGTGTGGCTGCTAGCTTTGTCCTGATGGAGTCTCACAGATTGATGGTACTGTGGGTAAAGCGATGGTATTTCATTCAGAAAAACTGGCGATAAAATATATTCCTGATAGTATTTGGAGTTAATCTTGACATTTTTTCCCACTCTCTTTATTTTAAACTTGCCATTATAAGAAAAACCAGCAACAATCATGAATCCATTAGAAAAACCTTCTTTCGATTCTTTGAACCATGTACTTAAATTTTTTTTTGTCCCCTTTTATGACAAAAAAAAAAAAAAATTTAAGTACATGGTTCATGGTTAAGTACATGGTTTTTGTCCCCTTTTATGACAAAAAAAAAAAAATTTAAGTACATGGTTCATGGTTAAGTACATGGTTTTTGTCCCCTTTTATGAGACCTAAGAAATAAATTGCCAGCGGATGTTAGAACATGGACGAAACATAAGTTTTATTGCGACTTTTACTGTAGAGGCTTTATTAGGAAGGTGGTCGGTATTCTTATGGATACTTGTATCCCCTTCTCTCATGCCACATAGCAGTATTCTTCTGTTGCAGGCTTGCAGATAACGTGCAAGTTTTTGGTGCAGGTTACACAGTATTGCAAGTAAATAAATGTATGTAAGAAGTAGAATGGTTAATAATATAAGCTTGTAAAAAAAATCAATATATTGTATTGGTAATTTTATTTAATCACTGTAGCTGCAAAAATGTGTATACATTTGGGAATGTTTTAGAAATTACATAAAAGTTAGTGTATAGGCAATAGTGTAAACAAATGTATAATTGTGTAAATAATTAAGTTAAATTGTATTGTTATGTTTTAATAGAAAGTCAAGTTTAAATATTTTAGTTGGTATCAATTGAAATTTGTATTATTGTACATATGTGAATGTATTAGAGTAAATTGTTTTTATGTGGGTGTATTTACGTAATTGTTAGGTTAAATTGTATTGTCATGTTGACATGTATATATATCAATTTGATGTAATTATGAAAAAAATCATGTGAAATAGTAATAATTGTGTAATGATATTGTAAGCATTATAATGCAATCTGTAAAGTAAGCAAAAAATAATAGGAAGAAAAAGGAAAAGAAAAAAAAACAGGGAAAGGTGAACATAGGATTGTTGGTTGCCACTAACTGCTAAATTTTAAAAACAATTTTGTTAATAAATTATTAGACGGTCTTCGGCTTAGGGGCTGGGGTTGAAGGCCCCGGTGTCCTTGAGCCAGTGTGTCCCAGTTGAGCAGGATTGCGCTCGGGACGATTAGTTAACAGATTTCCCGTATACCTTAACGGTTGGACGGGCATTCAATTGATTGTCCCCTTTTATGATAATAAATGGCTCTTTTTTGTTGCAATCATTTAAATACACCCATGATTCATCTATTGTGACAATTGTTTTCCATTCTTCTTTGGATAAGTGTTTCTCATATAGAATTCTGCAGCATGTCCTGCGTTCAGCGATATGATTTGGAAGAAGACGATGCACATTGAGTTTTTCGTTTTCTTAAGATTTAAATCAACGTTTATCATTTTGTTTACAGTGTACACCGAACATTTTAAGGATTTTGCAACTGTCCTTTGACTAGGGGGATTTTCTTTTAACATTAAACAACGTACCTTTGCAATAATCGAAGATGTCCGTTTTTTCCTTGGATACTTGTTTGCAATTTTTGTCCCACTTGAGGCTCCAATTTGACGTTTTTTTCCTTTCTTGTTGACGATATTACCTATCGACGCTTTAGATACCACAAAACCATGACTGTCACATCGTTTTTGGATAACGGAGTATGCATATTTTTCTTCGGAAAGAGCATAAATGTAGCCTTCGAACCACTGCTTTGTTAAAAACGCCATTTTGAATAAAAACAAAACTTTCAAGCCGCAGACGATAATTTTGACTTTTATAAACATAGTACAATTGCAATTATTTCTTTTGCAGCAAACGATTTTTTATTACCGCTTACCAAAATCGTCTAAAAAATGTGCGAACAGCCTCTTTATATGTATCTTTGCATTAATGTTTGACTGATCGTACGTATGCACACAGAAGCTTTTTTCTTTTAGTAGCAGATCAATTACTTCAATTAGTTATGCAGGTACATACTCAGCAACATTGTTTAAAACTTTATGCTATCATACGATTAAGAATTTAATGCTATTCGAATATCGCCAGTCGTTTCACACGTGCGTTTGGTTGAGAAACTCCTGCTCTAGAGATCCTCTAAACCAAGGGTGCACAAACATTTTTCGACCGTCACCCACACTCTTTAAATAAAAAAACCTTCGACCAACAATGAAAATTTTTTGGTAGGAATACAATATTTTAAAAAAATTATGAAATGCTAACAAACCCCAAAAAAATTTCAGTTAATCTGTTCTGACGAAACTACCGACGGTTTTTAACGCACGATAACTTATCGTTGCTTACCTTTTTTATAAGTATATATGTATGTATGTGTTTATTTATTTATTTATTTATTTATTTTATATATATATATATATATATATACATAAAATTATGACGCATTTTGGTGCTTTTATTTTTAACTGTTAACTGTTTTTGGGCTTGTGGCGGCCCAGTGGTACAGCGCGCTGGTTTTCGGTGCTGTGGGTGCTCAGATCGAATCCTGGCGTTGCGCCACGAAAAATGCCTCCGTACGTGTCGTCCCTTTATAGGGGTTAATGCTGTCCGCCTATATGGTGCCCCCATAATGAAATGGTCAGTAAAACTGCGGCGTAGTAAGGGCGAATGTTTGATTACTAGTGGCTCCGCATTGGTTAAAAAAAAAAGCTTAGCTGTTTACTGTTTATCCAAGCGATATAGACTGGGTTTGGCGCGCTGCCGAAATTCTAACTCGCGAGGTACGGACGGACGGTGTTAGCGTCTGAAATTTTCTTTCCAGAGGACGGTTATGTAGGTACGTAATCCTACGTTAAAAAACAGAAAACAAAGGAATCTGTTCATTTTGGGTATATATTTATTTTACATAATAACAATAAAAAAATATTTAGCTTACTATCTGCACTTGTTTTTGGAAAAATTTAGTCCTACTTTATTTAACAATATCATAGCCTTTTTCAACATATAACAAATAAAAATTAAAAACATGTAATTTTAGAAAACTTAAAGAATTTTATTAAAAAATAAATTATGTAATGTAATAAATTTTCTTCAAACTATCCGTGACCCCCAACAGTTTTTTTTCACGACCCACCAGTGGGTCCGGACCCACTATTTGAGCACCACTGTTCTAAACCATAAGGAAACGTCAACTTTTGAATTAGAAAAAAAATATGTTGGAGGACAATTAAAGTCAATATCTTATTGGATAAGATATACTTCAAGGGGCAAAATTGTAACATTTACATGACTGAACAGATTGTTGGCCAATATTTGCAGTGCGGTTATATAGTTTTAATAGAAGATAATTGATGTTTCAATTTATGTTTTTCAATATATGTGACAAAGGAAATTCAGAGATTCCCTCAACATAGGAGAATTTCAGTTGATTTGAAAACAAAAATATTGAAATGAATATTTTTACTAATTCCCATCTCCCAAATTTTATTTGCACAAATCTAAATGTAAATCCGATAAAATCATCATTAAAGGTTTTTTATTATTATTTTTATTATCATTCTAAAAAAATCACCTTTTCACAAAATTAAAAATTATTCTGATACCGCCGTGGATGATGAAAAGGTGAGAACAATTTAGAGTTTTTCTTTGCTAATTTGAAGGAGGGTCAATATTCTCGCTTAATGATTATTGGGCCAGTAATTTTAATACATCTCGGTGCATTTTTTCCAAAGCTATGAATTTTCTTTATTTTTAGTATGCGCGTAGCTTTATTTAAAAAAGGAGGTTTTTTTTGTTATTCAAATATTATAAGTGTTATAACACGATTCTAAACTACCAAATTGTTTTAAATGATTATTTAATATTTTATTATCAGCAATTTAAACAATAAATGTCAGAGAATAGATTTTTAAAAGGTAAACAAGGGAGAGCTAATATATATATATATATATATATATATATTTATATAAATATATATATATATATATATATATATATATATATATATATATATATATATATATATATATATATATACTTCAGAGAGAGAGAGAGAGAGAGATGATTTTATTACTTTTTCTTTGGTGAAGATGAATTTCAAGTGTTCCACAGATCACCAGGAAAGATGATCTGTACTGTGAAAATGTGTATTGTAATTGTATATTCCGGCTAAATAAGAATATTTTCCTCTATTGAAAATTTTCCTCGATATGTGTTATAGTATCAAAAATCCCCGTTTAAGAGGAAGATCTCACAAAAAAATGTTTCAATTATTTAGATGTATATTGCACCATTTCCATGATCTGTAATTGTATCCTTTGCATTACGAAAGGGTTTTGCAAAAATAATAGAAGGAATAGCTATAAATATTTATGTTGGTCTTATAGTTGTTGTTGTTGTTGTTGATTCATTGCCCCCTGGTCGGAAGTATTCCAGAACAGGTCCAAACAGGCTAGTGGGCTGAGAGGGGGTCACACCGTTTTAAAATGGGACCACAGGAGTCGGAGTCTGATTTTGCCAGGTGCCACCTTACTTTTGACCGAGCAACTCCAGGGCCGACATCTGGGGGGATCTACCCTCTCCCACCCTCTCTGACCTCATAGAGGGACTTTCTGGTCTAAGGATTTAACTAACCCAGATCCGGCATAAACACGGAGGTTTTTAATGGCGCTTGTCGGAATTCGATCCAACCACCTTCAGCACTGAAAGGGCTTATAGTGTTGTACTAATATTTAATTACGAAGTGCATCAGCAAGAGAAAATCTAAAATATCTTGAGATAAGACATATTGCACATGCTGTTCAGGTCTTTGTGAAAATAGATTTCCTGGGAAAAAAAAAATATAGAAACGTACAGAAAAAACAGTGGACAGTGATGAAACAGTGATTTGTATGTAATTTTATTCACAATACGTGACTAAAATCACGTAAAAATCATGAGAAACAATTAAAGACTGTATCTCTTGAAACAAAAAAAAATTTATTTTCTAAACACTTCTTTTACAAATTTACAGAAAACTTATCCTATAACCTATCGCTGTTATCAAAAGAGAAATTTTTAGAGTTATATCAAAATTTTCCGTAATATTTACTTAGATTTTTCTAAATTACAGATACGAAAATATCTTTCGACCCAGTTCTTCGAATTTCTTTATAACTGAAGATTTTAATCTGTGAATAATAAAACAATATCGCTTATTAAAAATTTATAAAAAAAAAATATTAATATAAATGCACAATTTAAGTAACATCTAGCAAAAGTTTGGAGTTCCTTAAGATGAAAAAATTAACATAAAAAATGTAGATATAAAAAACAGATTTTGGGATATAGTTTTATTTTTGCCTAAAGTTTTTGAGCCTTTTGTACATCGGAATCTGTAAAAAAAATATATTATGGACCAAAAAATTTTTAAAAACTGTTTTCTGTGTAATTGTTTTATCAAATAGCACTGAATGTTTTAAATGTATATCTCTACTAGTTTATCTGTTCAGTGTTACCAAAGATGAGCAGATTTACATTGCAACTATAAAAATAATAATTATATTTAAATATCAGTAATCATGTTTAATTATCATTTTAATCAATTTCTCTCTCAGTTTAGGAGTTTTAAAGATATTTATGATTAATAAAATGACGCGCGGAAGAAATTATAAAACAATTCTTTCGTGCAAGTACCATGAAGAAATGAGTATTTCTGATAAGCCTATGTAAGTTTATTAAAAAAATGTTAAAAAAGATTATCACTGCAAGCATAAAAACTGTAAATAAGTGCTTCACATTTTAATTTTTTTGTCTAAGTCTTGTTTTAAGATGTTAATCAGTAGTAATATATACTTAAAAATAATTTCTATATAATGACTTATGTTTAAAAGTACCATTAAGAAGTACTGGGAGATTTAAAGGTTTAACTGTATTAGTTCATCTAGGTACTGTACTAGGTCAAGTGGTTTCGAAAAGGAGTTCAGGGTATAGTTGTGTATTAACATTGTCTGCAATACTGAAATATAACACATAACTTAACTCATGGCACATCAGTCCGAATGTGAAACAAGGCCGGTGGTGCTGATCTCCGCTTTCTTGACCGTGGGCTTGGGGTGCCATATAACATATGTCTCAGTCAGGTGGTCAACCTGATACGGGACCCTTAGAGTTAGTTCCAAAGCGAAATATAACAAAAACATATTTTTAAAAAAATTTCAAATCGTACAAATGATTTTTAAACATAGAAATTTCTTTTTTATAGAAAACGTCTGAAACAAGTTGCAACTAGGTATACACTGAAAAAAATAATAGGTGGCACATTCATATCAGATATTTTCAGGTATATTCTGATAGAATATATAATAATGCAATTTTATATTCCATACATTTCAATACGAAAATCCCCTCAAAAATATTCCGAAATATTTATCTGCAGATGACATCTCAAAGCGTTAAGTAATGGTAAAGAATGATACCAGCAGTTATTATTCAAAGATATTTTCTGTTTCCCGGAATTACATTGCTTGAAACCGTGAATAGGGGATATTGCAGTAATGCATCTTCTCTTTTCAACCTATTGTTGTTGCACCTCTTTATTTTAGTGTCTCGGGAACGATATAATGCCCCTTCATGCTTACCTCGCTGTGCCAAAAAGAAATGCAACATATTCGCCGGGCGACAGAGGTGACAGCTAAGAACATTCTTTTCTTTTCATTTGTTTCTATTTGTTGTTTTCCAGGGACGAAATTGCCAAATAAAAGTCGCTTTGTCAGAAATTCGGGCAATATATATTCCATTCCAAAGAGCTTTTGTCACGCCAATTGCTTAAGATACATATATGCGGGGCTTTTACTTGCAAACCCAACTTAAAAATCGCCAAAATATAGTCTATAACAGTTAATAACAAAGAAGCCAATTTAGTGAAATTATTTAAACAACAGACAAAATTTAATTATAGTATATATTACACTTATTCAAGTACAGTATACATCTATATGCGTTAACTGATAAACGGAATTCGGTATTTATGCATTTGATATCATGAAAAAGAATATCTATTTGAGAAATGTTACAAGAATAAGTCTAAAAAAAACAGAGAATGATAAAATTAACTTTAATATAAATATAATTATTCATTATTTAATTCCTGAACTCTTATTAACGATACATTTTCACCAAATACACTGAAGTGCCACTGAATTAGGGATACCTACCTAGTAACGAGTTGGGCCTCCTCTGGCCTTGATAACGGCTGCCACACGGCGAGGCATAGATTCAACAAGTTTCTGGAAACGTTCCACGGGAATGGCTTGCCAAATATTGGCTAAAGCTGTCCATAATTCAGTAAGGTTCTTTGGTGTTGTGTGATGGCCTTTCACGCCTTGTTCCAAAACATCTCAAAGATGCTCAATAGGATTTAAGTCTGGGCTTCTAGGTGGCCAATTCATGACAGAGAAGTCAGAGGAATACTCATCCAACCAGCCAGTAGCCAACCGGGACTTGTGAGAGGTACAGTTGTCTTGCTGGAAAACTCCATTACCGTGCGGATAACAGAACAGCATAAACGGATGGAGGTGATCACCCAGCAACTCTACGTACCGAATTGCATTGAGAGAGGTTGGTACACGCACCAAAGATCCCAAACTGTGCCACGAAAAAACACCCCAGACCATGATTGAGCCACCATGCCCTTGTACAGTTCCAGCCAGGCATGCAGGATCCATGGCTTCATGAGCCTGACGCCATATTCTCAGCCTCCCGTCGGCATTAAGTAGTCGGAATCCAGACTCATCACTCCATGCTACTCGTCCTCTACACTCCAGTCTCCGTGCTCTCTTTCTTGCCCAGGCAAGACGTGCAGCCCGATGGCGAGTATAGAACAATGGTACTCTCGTAGGTCGACGGCTCCCGAAACCCATACAGTGAAGCGAGCGTTGCACAGTTCGTTTACTGACTGTACGACTGGCACCGTCATTAAACTGGGTGGTAATTTGAGCTAATGTTTTGCTTCGCTGGCTACGTACAATACGCCTGAGCCGTCTCTCACCACGCACTGTCAAGGCTAATTGTCCTTTGCAGTTTGCCCGATCGCTAGTTTTGTTTTTCCACCATCCATGTATTCTTGGTATACTCTTGACACTGTCGACCTTGAAAATCCTAGCTGTCTGACTATTTCGGAAATTGAATGGCCCATGCGTCGCGCACCTACGATTTGTCCGCGATCGAAGGCGTCTAAATCAGGCAGTTTACCCATATTGGCAATTCCAACAACTAATTCAGAACAACCACAGTACGCTCTATATATGCAGTTACCACAGCGCGCTCACTTGCGCATACATGATGCGCAGCGCTACACAATTTGCATAGGCTTTGCTATCCATAATTCATTGGCACTTCAGTGTATATAGATACTGATATGTGTGTGTGTGTATGTATATATATATATTTACAGATACTGTACATAAATATTTATCAAAGTACTGTAATCACATATTATAAAGGAATGACTACAATATTACTTCGAAATTCATGTAATATTTTTATTATAATCTGGGTGCACAAACAAACACACTGATGCCATAAAAACACACTGTAAGATTTATACTATTGGAAACATACTTTCTAATAAATTTTCTGCTGGTAGTTATTTGATAGTTATAATAAGAATGAGATTCCTAGTTATAAAAAGTATTAATAAGCCTTTATGCTTATAAATTGAATTTTTACCATAAATATTTCCAACATTTTCAGCATAGGAACAGTAAATTAAACTTTTTGTTAGTTTATTTTGTAAACAATGCAAAGGGATAAAAAAATTATACTATCTAAAACAGGATAAGTCTTGATCTAAAATATACTCTTGTAAAATATACGTACAACGAACATCGATACAGAAATCACGGGTAGCACGCATAGTAATATCTTAGTCACTGACTTTTCTGGGACGAAGAGTTTTTCGAAATTTATTACCCTCCTAATTTATTGAAGAGAGCTATTTTGTGATGAAAGGCACCCCGTTCCATTGATCTTTTTAACTTTATTGTATGTCGCATGCATGATATGTGACATTCATATTTACAGAACACCATACCTTCGAGAACTATTCCCCCCTTTTTTTTATCGTCGTTCCTTTTACAGTCCTCTTACCATAATTTTTCCAGTATTTATTATCCTTCATACAAAAGGAGACCTCCATGCAACTCTTGGGAAACTCAAAGGCTGCTTAAAATTTTTTTTTTTCTGAAATATCCGTTAATGAAAATGCATGTCTCAATTATTTGTAAATCATACAACCTAAAACACTTAGGGATATTAAGGGATTAAAATGAAAGCCTTCAGAGTATTTTCCAGAATTTTTTTGTCATTTAAAAAATGGTTTATGTTATCCATACTCTGTGTAATAAAATATTTATGACCCTTAGAGAAATAGCCACTTTTTTTTCAAATTTATACATTTTAATTCCTTTCAAAAAAATTTTCTCTGACTTCGAAATCTGTATAGCTTTACCGTTACGAAAGAAATACATTCCGAGACCTTCTAAAACTGACGTCCGTTGATCCATAGGTTTCCGCAGTTTCAAGAAAATAAATAAATAAATAAATAAATGAAACTGTTAGCAATGTAATCGCACACGATATCATCTGATCTGGGTTCTTTCCCTTTCCGCTGTTTTGTTCTCTTATTAAAGATTTCTATTGGATATCTTATTAATATCCACTATTGGCTCTTTGTGGGTCCGCTATAAGTTTATAAATACACGTGATGTTCTTTGTTTTTTAGTCAGACTGTGTCTATCTCTGTTGTAGCTTGTAGTATATGTTTGACCTACTGTAAAAAATTGTCTATTTGTCCTGCCCACGGGACTGTTAACATATTTTTAAAAGGCTCAGAACAAAAGTTTTACAAAAGTTAACAAAAGTTTTTAAAAAGCTCAGAAAGAACATGTTATTGCTTCTTTTCGGTTTGCAGTGCTAACACATTAAGCAGGCAATTTTTAGGTGGAATAAATGTCAATATGCAAAGAAGTCTATCAATAGAGCATTCTTTCTGCCTATTTTTTAAGTTGAAAATCAAAGTAAAGTCTACAACAAAAAATGTTATATTCAAGCAGTACTCTATTTGAAAATAACAAAAATTTTACACCTTACCATATACTACCATATGTTACTTGCCATATATTACTGATCTGTATGAAAGAACGTTCTAGACAATGTTCTGTGATTCTAAAGTTGCATTTAAAAGTTTAAAATACACTTGGATCACCAAGTGTATTTTGATCCTAAGTGACAGGGTCTAGGGTTCCTATTTACTTTCTAAAATATCCATGAAACTGAAAATATGGTAATTTGCGAAAATGTTAGTCCCGCCAAGTAACTGTATGATGGTATCAAATTAAGTATTTTTAAGTGAAAATGTTTGTACTATTATTTTATTACCTGGAGAATTACTTATACAGGTTTATGAGAGAAAAAATGCTCTCAGATTTCACGTAGCTTCAGTTCAGCTTACCTTGTCAAGAGTTTCTTTCATGTTATGATACATAAAATATAAACAAAGAAACATACGAATGAGAAATTTGTTTCGAGGATCAACATATATCAAATAATATATCTTGCATAACTGATTTTGGGCACAGCTACATCATCTGCCATAACACAGGTAATAAAAAAAAATTATGTGTACTTGTGTGTGTGTGTGTAAGTAAGTAAAATCAGGAAGCTAAGTCTAAACATATTGATAGCATGGACTACGGACGAGTAGGAATGTGTTGCAAAAAGAATTTTTAATTTCTCTGATTACTTTCCTAGTTATAGGCATTTGTATTTAATTTAGATATTATGTGGTTACTCATAGCAATGACTTTAAATGCGTTTTTCTCAAAAAAAATTAATTTCATGTCATACGAATATTCAGACTGCTCCAGGTGCATTTCTAATTATTGTATTGCTTTTGAAATTTAAGTTTTATATACTTAACTGTATATCAAATAAATCTTATTGAAAAAAATTATACTTCGTTGCTCAGCATTTCTAAATTTTGTACTTGAAAAGATGATTTATAGATAATTTGCGTAATAAAAAGGGTGTTCTCACTATTGTTATTTTTTTCTCTTTATATTTTTAATGAATGCTAAAAATAAGCGATAATTTTCATTGTTAGTTCTATAAGGTATCTTGTAAATAAAAATTACCATATTATATACAAAAGAAATGCGCATGGAACATTTTTAATTAGGCTAATTTTTTATATAATTAATAATTCATAATTCATAAATTATTAACATTTCATCTTTAAATTTTAACCACTTTTACATATCTATGGTACTAATCACATATTCAAATTTCAAGTAAATCCATTCCAAACAAAAAATGTTAGGTTTGAAGGTCTACTGTTCCCTTAAAACACACTATACCAGATTTCTTTCCCAAATAATTAAAATTTAAAAATATTATTTCGAATTTTTAATAAACTAAAAATGCCGCAAGATGTAAAATTACTTTCTCTATTACAGAGTACAATTCTTAAAATATCTTTCAATCCAGGTCGGCAAACCTTGGACAATTTTTCTCCATAGGTTAACATTGAGATGACCGAATCCAATAGGGTTAGTACATAGCAAATATATTTCTAAAATAAGTAATATTAAAATTCCTTAATTGTTAATATTATTAAAGGGTAAATATGATCCATTTATGCTTATCACTATATTAAAACTAGCATTTAATAAAATGAAATTAGTATTATAGTGTATAAAGCACTGTTTGTAATATTATATTTTTATAATTATTTACGTGTACAACAATTGAAAATCAAACGGAAACTGTACAACGGAAATCTATTCATTTTGAGATACATATCCAAAAAAATTTAATAAAGAGCAAAATTTTCTTTAAAATATACGATTCTAAGTTTATAAAAAATGATATTTATGTACCGTATAAATGATACGGAACCGGGAAAGAAACGAGAATGCGGGGGGAAAAACGGTGTGTTTACTAACGGAAAACGGCGTCATTTATCAGACTCTAGATTTCTTTAGATTGAGTGACAATACAAGTGTCTCAAAAAGGGATTTTTTCCCCCGCTGCTGGTGGACAAAAAGAGCAAAAATAAAGACACTTCAAAAGAATGCTAAAAAGAAAAATTTAGGACGTTTCTAAGTGAAAAAAACCGCGAGGAAGAGTATCGTAAAAATCAAGTGAAAGAGATAAAGCACTTGTATAAAAACGCCTTCCAGTGGATTTATGTGAACATCATTAGATAAAAATTTGGCTCAAGGCCAAACGAGTGAAAAGATAAATTCAGAAAACGATAATGGTAATGATCATCTGAATTTAACATTTTCTTCGTAGGCATAACAGGGGGGAAGTGGTTTACGCACTTTTTTTTTAAATACGGGGCAATATGGGGCTATTTTCCGGAGATTTTTCGGGATGAAATTTATTTTACATGATATATAATTAGCGATAAATGTAAGGTTTCCTCATCGGAGACACGGAAAAATTGAAAGAATTGTTAGCGAAACGCTGCCATACTTATGAATGGATCATATTGCATTACGGGATTCAAAATGACAAATTGCCTGATAAAATGAAACGGGGTAAAATGTTACGAGCATCATTTTTCAAGATATTTCATAGAGATAGAATTAAATTTTGCTTAAGAACATGAGCAAATCTGAGGAAGAACAGACTTGAGAAATGATGGACTGCCCGGGGAAAAAAGATAAATGCAGTGGTGTGTTTGTATTTCGATGAAATGTTAATCCATATTTGTCTTAATATCGTTGTAATTTTTTATTGAGCTCTAAACTTTTCTCGCTTATTAAAGTAAAAAAGTTCTTAATTTTGGTAAACCATAAAGGAAGATTTTTATGTTAATTTCTCAGTTCTCGCTTGCATTTCCAAGTGCATTTTTGTAGTGTTTTACGGTGTTTTAAGTTAAGTTAGTTATGTAAAAGTCAAATGTTATAAATAAACAAACACACACAGACACACACAAACACACACACACACACATATATATATATATATATATATATATGCACACACATAAAGAAAAAGTAAGGAGTGGAACAAAGGGAAACTTATATAAATGCTCTCAAATTAAAAATATTTAAAATTTGGAAGCATAAAAACTATATTAATATGGATTTTATAAAGTTCTATTTGAAAATTTTATAAAAGTTTTTCTAGATATTGTTTACTTCCCAAAGAAAATATTTTGAATTCATTAATTATCAAAATCAATAAAATGCAATGTAAAATGAGGGAATATCCCATAATTTTTTTAGTATTATACAAAAAAGCCCAAATTATTACAATGATAATTGAATTTAGAACATAATGCAATGCACTTTATAAAAAAAATACATTTTGGAAAAGTTATGCCTATTGATGTGTGAGCAAGTAAATTTCTTCGTTTCTCACAATTTCCCTCAGAACTTTGTTGGAAAGCCGTTTGCTTGAACTACAACCTAACAATGACGTCCCATAGAGTGGACCAGTCATTTTAGTTCATCGGGCATTATAATATGACAGCATGAATGTATAATTGCTTTTAATGGTTGTACTTTATTCAGTGGTGGTTTCTGACTAACAAGCATCTTTAATTAGCTCCTAAAGTTTTCAGTCGGATATCGGTCAGGTCTATTGTCTGGATATTTTTGCAACGCAGTACCATTTTCCCGAAACCACTTTTTTTTCCCTGAATAGAAACAAGACCAGGTGCAAAGTCCTGCTGGAATATAGAAGTTTCTTTATAACGGAATCCCGTACTGACAGTATTAGTTTTGACTTTACTCTTTAATACATCACTGAAGAATTTTCTACTGTTTAAAGTGCCATTGATTACAGAAATTTTTCCTACACCTATTCCTATCATACATTTCCTCACATCACAAACTGGGGAATTCACAATAGGTATGGTGTATTCAGGTAGCAAAACTTCTTCAATTCTTCTTCTGGCGTATTTCATTCTATCATTATGATGTATGGATATTCTGGTTTCGTCACTCAACATAACACTATTCTATTGTCCTTCTGACAAATTAATAGGCTTTTTAGTCCATTCTAATCTATTTTGCCTTCGTTTGAGAAATAAAAGTGGCATGAGAGATAAAAGTGAATTCAGATGTTTAACCCAAAATTTTCTGATCTGTGTCGAAGAGTTCTAGCATTTAAGATTTACTCTACATTACTGTATATTTTTATTAATAGGGTCTCAGACAATTTTCTTCTGTCACTCAAACGTAGTTTTTTTCACAATTCTTTCACAGCATGGCTTTGTAAATTTTATCTTACGTTTACCAGATTAGGTTTTGAATAGACTGAGTCATCTTTGAGCTGTCTGTGAAATATTTTTTTGGTTATGTTTTCATCTACTTTTATTATAATGTCTATTAAATCATTAAATTCTTCACGTAAAAAAATTGTTTTGGACCTCTTTGTAGGTGTCTAGTTAACTCTTTTTACTTTGCTTTTTATCATAAATAAGTTACACAGCTCAAAGAAATTACAATGAAAAGAAATGCAAATTAATAGCGAACAACTTAGTGACACTCAAACAATCAAACAACTGATTAATAACGTTTTACTATCAATTCTGGTAGTAAAAGATGTCAGCTTAAAAATGTTAACTCCTTATTGGATACATTTTAGGGTATCGCAATTCATGATTTGTTCTCAGAACAATCACTCCTAATGCTCAGTTTGAGTTTAATGGGATGGTGGAAATTACAAAGCGACTTTTGAAATATTTACCTGAGAGATATGAAATTTTACCTATATGTCCATTAAAGTATAACTATGTCAAAAACCTTTTAAAATTATATGTATTTTTAAAAAACAATTATACTTAAAAAATGATATTATTATTATTTTTTAAATGCTCCTTGCGATCCAATTTTTAACTCGCCTCACCTTAATTTTGCATTTATATTGCTTAAAAATTTATTTTGAGCAGAGTTGTGCATTTCTTTGTGCTTTCGTTGAATAGTTAATTTTTAGGAAATATATTTATGCTTGTACTCTAAATTTTCGTGAAATTTTTTGTACTTTTTTACATTTAAGTTTAACTTTGATAATCTGAATGAAGTCGAAACCTGAAATGGATAGATAACTTTATTTCAATGTATTATAGGATTCTTTATTAAAAATTTATAAAATTTCGTCAAAAATTATGAAGCAAGGAGCATTTCAAAGACTTGCAAATATGGAAATTACTCATTTTCAGAAAAAGCCATTTAAAAGATTTTTTTTTCACCTACGCTTAATATTTACTTTTCGGAAGCCCCCAAGTTTTCATTTTACTCTTCATTACATATTTTAAAGGCATATTATTCCAATATTTACATATTTTTAAAATATTAATACACCCAAAAAAAATTCCAATTTTTGTTCTATTTTTGGTAATTTGAAAGTCCATCATCTCCTTAAGAAATCGCCTCTCTTCGCATAAGACAGTTTTATATTCTTCTTATCTTCATTTGGCAATAACTTTTTATTTAATAAAGACAATACGTCGTGATAATCTGCATTAGATTTTGCATAAAATTATTTTTTCAGTTATCTATAATTTAATGGCGTTTTCTGTAAGAACAAGAAAGTTAAGCACAAAAATCATGGAATTAAACTTTAGAAACACATTTTCAAAAGGTTTTCACAATTTTGGCCTCAAGTGTATATATATAGGGGAGGTTATGAAAATAATAAAAAAAAATTATCTTTTCTAAGGGGACACAGGACCTGGAAACTCGACGAAATGTCTATAAATATGGTCTGATTCTAACCACAAAAACTCAAATAATATTAGAAAAAGAAATTTTGTTTCTTTATACATATAAAGTAAATGTCTTTAAATATGTCATATATAAAAATGGAAATTATAAATATTTAAATAAGTTTCACATTATTAGTTTAGAATTTTATATGATTAAATTCTAATTTTGAGTGTGTGTAGCATTACTTTTAAACTATCAATAAGAAACTGATAAAACTACACTCATATGTATATTTCCAGTACTCTACATTTTAAAACCAGAAAAATGTGCAATTCTGGAATACTTTTTTAATATGTGGAAAAATTATGCAAATAATAATGATAATTTTGGAAGTTTTCCACTTTCATGCTCAATTTTTAATTTAAATAATATTTATTACAATTTATTTGGTTTTACATTACAGGTAAATATATTGCAAGTGTATTCTGACCATTGATTATTTTCTGTAAACATATATCTCAATTTTATGAAGCGCACAGAACGTTGTGATTTTTAATCCTCAGTTAATCATATAAAATTCTAAACTGCTAATCTGAAAATTACTTACAGATTTAACTTTCCATTTTTATATATGACGCATTTAAAGATATGTACTTTATATGTATAAAGAAAGAAAATTAATTTTTCTAACATTATTTGAATTTTTGTAGTTAGACCATATTTATACACGTTAAATGTTTTATCTTAATAAAAGGTAGGACCACATTCGGCTTTCACAATAGTATGAATTCGACGTGCAATAGTGTGATAAAAGTCCTGTACTTAAGATAGTTCCACACCATATGGGAGGATTTGCATCATGATTTTTACAGTTCCTGACGATCTGTTATTATTGAAACTGAATTATTAGGTGTCGTATTTACGTCGGATGTTATTTGTTGTATTGTGGCCTTAGTTCCCTTTTTCTCCCACTCACATCTCCTTGTGACATCCACACTTTTTGCGTTTAAAAGCAAACACATTCTTCATTTCTGTACCGTGTCGTGATATAATATATATATATATATATATATATACATCTTTTTGAGAAATTTTAATTTAAACAGACAAAAAAATGTATTTTGAAATTTTTTTTTTTAATATTGTCAGGATTTTCCCCCATGTCATCTTTCTTTTTCTTTACCTTAAAGCATACACATTATAAATAAGGCTTGAAAATTCTCTCCTGAACTATTCATTCAGAAGATATATAATGCAGAACAAAAAATATTCTAAGCTATTTACTCGTTCACAGTTTCTTTGTTTTTTAGGAGGAATTTAGTCCAAAGAGTTTAGAATTTTTT
Organism: Dolomedes plantarius; assembly: GCA_907164885.2. Taxonomy (NCBI): domain Eukaryota; kingdom Metazoa; phylum Arthropoda; class Arachnida; order Araneae; family Dolomedidae; genus Dolomedes; species Dolomedes plantarius. Next base: position 137,854,824 of record OU015491.1, on the reverse strand, counting down.
TTTTATGTATCGTCTCAAGAAAAGAATACGTATTCGATTTGCATATATTTTTTAAATATCCAGACAGAAACCAAACAGAAAATCATTCGAGATTTTGACTTCCCAATGATTTATTGCCTGAGACTAAAGTGCCCTGATGTCTTTTTGTCATTTACTGTTACACACAATAACGTTCTAGAAATTGTCAAATTTCTCTCTATAAATTTATATTTTTTTATCACATTTTTGGCAACACTCCAAATACTTGTCTAATGATGCTCACAGTTATCGACTTAAGGGCGTTTTTCGTCCCTCAAGCGTTTTATCTTTTTCCTTTTTTTATGATACCCCTTTTACTGTTTTTTTAGATCAAAGATGCTCTGATTCTTTTATCTTTTAATTTCATATTGAGAAAATAAGTTTTGTATTCATTTTGAAACTGGCGCATGTTTTACAAATTCTGCGCAAGTCTATCCTGCTCATGAACCTGAAGAAAAGGAATCAGGGAAAAATTCAGCACCTAACCCTCCAATCCTCCTTTTTTTCTTACAGACTTACCTTAATCCTAAAATGGAGCAGAAGATATGCAGTAGAAAGTTAACTTTAATTAAAAATGTGAATTTCACCTTTGGGAAAAACTGTAAAATGGATGTTTGGTTTTGTTTATGATGCCTACATTGTTCAGCCAGCTTCTCGATTTGAAGTAAACATTTCAATTCATTTTCAGAGGAAGGTTCCATCTGAATAAATGCTTTCAGAGTTTTAATAGAGTCCATTATGGCTTGATTAGGACGCTTAACAGTCTCTGCATTCTCTATTTCATCTCTTTTATTCTTCTATTTCATCTTCTCGGATAGTTTTTATTATGTCAACGTCGCTCATTTTTCCACAGACTTACACGTCTGCATCTACCCTTACATAATCAGAAAAAGTAACATTATCTCAGTTAATTTTTTTTTTGAATTCAGGACAATCTGTATCAATACCTCCTCATTCTTCTTTATGATTGAATTTAGTGACTGAATTTAGCATGAACAAAACAATTAGTAAATGTGTTTTCTTTAACAACATCCTATGCGGAGTATGGGTCATTTATAGCTGTCAGTAGAGAAATGTCATAATTTTCCCCACAATCTAAACATTAAATGATTTGCTTTAAGAGTCTGTTACGATAGTTTGTTTTAAGATTGTGTATGATTCCATGATCCATTGTTTGTAACTTTGCAGTTGTGTTTGGCGGCAAATATTCAATCTGCATGGAACTCAGTTCTGGAAGGTTATTGTGGCAGGTTGCGTTATCCACAAATAAGGGAATTTTATGCTTTTGCTTCGAAAACTGCTTATCTATATTCCCTTTAACCAATTACTGAAGATGTCAACTGGCAGTGTTTTAATTCCTTTAAGACTTCATTGATTCTCCATCACTGCATTTAAAATCTTCAATACCCATTCGACTTGCCAATTCATCAGCCTTCGTCTGCACTAGGGGTCCATTTATCAGAAAATTTCGAGAACTTGATGACCAGAGCAGTAGAGCTTTTTCTAGATCTTTTTGGGACGTATTTCTCATGCGTTTCCTTCCTCTAGCAAATTTTGATTTTCCCCATGAATCTAAAATTGTCTCCTTGTTTTCCAGATAAGTTAACAAGGTATTTTTTTATTCCATAGTCAGCTGCTAACTTTATTTTACATTCACCATTCTCTACTTTCTTTAAAATTTCTACCTTTGTCTCCAAACTTAGAGTTTTGTACTTTCCACGTGTAGACATCCTGAATTTTTACATGTTCACACTACACACTAAGGAAGATAAACTAGATCACATTAAATTGTCTCCACTGTAGGCATAACTGACGCAGCTCCCTAGAATCTGTAGTAAAGACTGGTTTTTCTGAAATGCTAAGAAAATCGATACAAATAACTAAAAATCGCTTCGTCCGTTAAGCACTGATAAGAAGGAAGCAGAGATAAGAAGGACAATAGCCACTAACTTTTAGTGGAAATGCAATAGTCTAGGATGCAGGCATGTGTCTCTTTACACAGAAAATAAATACGAATGATTTTGACACACAAAATAATAAAAACGGCATGTATTTTCTCCTTTAAACGAGGAAAAAGAATATTTTTTGTCTAATTTTTAGTTCGAATTAACCGAAGTGATAAAAATTTAGTTTGAATTAATGAGATATTTTTAATATTAATTCCAATACAAGTCTTTTGGGGCCTTTGGATTAGTTCGATTTAACCGAGTTCGAATTAACGAGCGCTCACTCTATAGATATATACACGTCATCGATTTATTTCCATTAAAAGTTTTTGTGTTACACATGGTAACATGAAAATTTTTATTGTTGACATTTTTTCTAAACACACGAATAAATTAGGTAATATTAAAAAAAATCATAGCCCAGTTTGTAAACGAATTTAAAAATTATGAATCAGTTCCAGTTTCGTCTGGAGTTGTACTTAAAAACTTACGGTGTAAAAGTACCTGTATATATATATGCATTCCAAACCCACCTCATCCTAAAATAAAAAGAGTTCAATAAAGACAAGCTAGTGATCAGTACAATAGAGTCCCTTTCACTCTAATGCAGGCGTGTCTAATCCAGTGGCTAACTGGAAAGTTAGTTTTTACCTATACATATCTGCCTTCCAAACCAACCTCATCTATATATATAAAACAGTTCCGTAACTGACTCATTCATTCATTCATTCATTCATTCATTCACTGACTGACTGACATACAACGCACAGACCAAACCGCTGGACCTAAAGAGCTGAAATTTTGCATGGCCATTCTTCTTATAGTGTAGGGGTGCACTAAGAGAGATTTTTGAAAAATTCTTCTTAGATTTTCTTAAATTAAATTTTTAAGCTGTTTTTTTTTACTTTTTTTAAGTTTGCATTTAAAATAATAATTTGAGGGTTATAAAATTTATATCACGAGAAAGATCATAACAATTCCTTCAAAATGAAGTTATTTTCGAATTTTTACCTCCATTTCCTGATTTTTGGTGAATTTTTAAAGATTAATTTTTAGAATTTAATTTATTAAATGCTGATCACGTGACTTCTTTTTCTGGTACTTTAAATAAATTTATCGTCACGTGCATAAAAATTAAATAGACAAAAAATTATTTTTTTTTCTTGCTAATGCGGCAGACGATTGGACATTATCCAAAAAAATATTAAAATACAGTAAAAGAAATGTTCTAGAAACTGTACTATATTAACTGTACTATATTCTTTAGCATTCTTTATATTAGATTTAATTTGAATATCATCTTCTACATTATTTTGTCTATAAAAATATCCCTTACGATTTTTTTATAAATATATATATATATATTTTACATCAATTATATACATTGATCGCCGTATTTATTATATATATATTGGCATTAATTGCATACATTGACCGATGTTTTTACTTTGAATGTACTCCGTAGCGAAGTGCGGGTTTTCAGCTAGTTCTATTATAAAAAGAGTTCAATACACACAAGCTAGTCAACAGTACAATAGAGTCCCTTTCACTCTAATGAAGGCTTGCCTTATCCGGTCAATGGAAAACTGAAAAGTTCATTTTACCTATATATATATATATATATATATATGCTTTCAAACTCTCCTCTTCCTAACTTAAAAGGAGTTAAATAAACACAAGCTAGTCAGTACAAAAGTGTTCCTTTCACTCTAGTGCAGGCCGGTCTGAACCGGCCAATGGCAACGTGGGAAGTTAGCTTTCATCTGATTCAAAGAACGACTAGTCGTCGGAATTTAGACGGAAATTCACCTGTTTCTACAAATCGGATGATTTACCTGTTTCTATAAAATGCGCGGTTATCAAATGAATTTGGGTAGAAAAGAATAGAGGCGTCAAATTTTATGCAGTGTTACGGAAAAAAAAAAAAAAAAAAACGCTATAAAATTTACACGTGAAGGAAAAAAGACCCGTTTTTGTTTCCGTAATCGGCTCGGTCATAAAGCATTAAAAGTTTCATAATCGATAATGAGAAGGTAATTAGAGAGAAATTTTTGACTATCAAATTAGTTAAGTCCCGAGAAAATATCTTCCTTGTGCTAAAGCGCATTAACGCTTAAAACGGGTAATTTTGCCTTGCGCAAGTGAAGAATTTTCAGACGGAGTGTTTGGGAATTTTGAATATTACAATATTACTAAGTTATATTATGCGAGTAAGGAGGAATTTATAAGCGAGCAATATATTTTTAATGCGTTTTTCGTTATTTAGATCGAATATAGAATATTTAAAGAGAATAATAGTATGACCTTTTTTTTAAGGAAAAAGAGCTCTATTATTGAGAATGAGATGCTTCTCCTAAGAAATGGATGATTCAGAATTTTTTTTTTCAATATAGGAAAAAAAGCATGTATGGAGGTAATACATTTCCAGACAAAAATTTAAATTCAAAGAATCGGTCATAATTTCAGATAAAATAGCTTGTTCAAAGAATATATACACGGCATACTGTGCAATTCGTTATGAATATCTTACATAATCCATGTTCAAAAAATAATTATTTCCATTTTCTTGTCTAGTCAATGAAATAAATGGATTCGTTTATTTGGAAATATCTGTTCCTCTTTCTGTCTCAAGAATGGGATTAAAGAAACATTTTACTGGAAAAAAGCTCAAAAAAAAGAGGAATTATACATCGACGTCTCTTTAGAAAATTTCAAGAAATCTTGAGAGTTTGAAAATGGAAAAAAAAATGTTCGCAAGGAAAAAAATATATTCTATTTATTTTACGGGATCTGAGTGATTGTACGTATTGCACTAATTGAAATCTTTTTAGAACTTTTTAAGACGCTTCTCTTTCTACCTTCCATATTTGATGAATTTTGAGGAAAGAGCGGCTTCTTAAATGAAGTTGTTTCTGCAGTAGCTTATTAGTTTGAATTTTTAAAAAAAATATTTCTTTCGTTAAATGTGACTTAATTTTTTTTTTACGAATTAATCCCTATTTTACGAATATGTGTATGAAAATTTTTATGGGATTTCTTTCCATCTGTTTTATTTAGATGCTTAAATATTTCTTACCTATGCGTTAAAATATATAGGTGTTTCTATATTTAAATGCATGCATGAGTATTTCAAGCTGGTTATTAATTTTCCAAAAAGTATAATAAATATCGTTCCGCATGACAATAGCGACATAAAAAAATTTTGAGTTTTTAAAGTTTTTCTTATGTCATGATACGTCAATTAAAGTCAAGTAGAATGAGTTTATTTAAAAACATCAGTAATCATTAATATGAATAACAAATAAGGGTTTTCAGCTTTCACTTCTAAATACCTTCCATACTATACACTTAAAAAGCGGAATTTTTATGGTTTTTCTGCTCTTATATCACCTTTATACCTATGAATACTACCTGATCCAACAAAGAGACACCATCTACGCCTATTAATAGAGGTCCCAAAGATCTAAATTCAGGTTATAAGTGTTGTCCTAAAATAAGTTTCTTCCTGCAAGAATCAAATGCAAAGCTAGGTAGCTAGTTTAGTATATTACTGCATGTTAATTTTTTTTTAACAATTTCAGATTTCAGGCGAAATTGATAAAATTTTCAAAATTATCATGAAAATAATCTTTTTCATATAAAAATCATGCTACTGTTTTACAAATGAAATTAAGTGTTCGATTCTTAGTTCGTTGAATCTTACACGAAATCAATGACGGCTGAAAAATCTTACTATTGAAGACTACCAGGTGCCACTAAAGGTTGTTTTCCTATTGCTGCTTTAGTTTATATATATATATATATATATATATATATACAATCTATTAAATTTTAAGGAAAAAAAATAGCTTCTTTTATTAGCTCATTCTAGATTAAAATGCAGATGAAATTAATTGTAGTGTTTATCGTTTCTATCAATCTTTTGTGTTCTCATTTTATGCACTATTATAGTAATTATAAGGTAATTTTATAAACTACCTCTTTACAGGCCCTTATTTTCCATTAGGCTCTGTAGGCCCAGGCCTAGGGTAAACATCAGTGGGCCCCTGGATGTTTGGGGTCCCCCAAAAAAATTTTTATTTTAAAAGAAAAAAAAGAAAAATTCCCAATTCAATTTTTTTTAATTTTACCTTTTTTAATAGCAATTTTTTTATATATCCTTTCAGATTTGATTGATTGGTTCCTCATATGCACAGTTATATGTATGTTACAGTGTATTTAAGGAATTAATAAGATTTTCTGGTTGCATTGCATTGGTGTTTTAATGATGAAGTTAATATGTTGTATTGATTTTTGTTATTCGATAATGTTCTAGGCTTCTACGCTTCAAATAGTCGATTCTTGTTAAATTAAATTTTTCACAAAGATTCATGATTATTTTTTTTGTGTGTGTCAATTTTGGAAATTTCACGCCCACATCCGTGTTAGGGGGCCCCCATCCCGAGTTGTGCCTATAGTCAAGAATTTTCTAAATCAGGCCCTTCCTCTTTACGTTTAACATATTATATTATTTATTACTTGAATCAAACAAATATAACACCATAATCGCTTGGTACCGTTAATATTGTGGTAGTTTTTCCTATGAAAATAAAATTACACACAGAATAAAGAATAATACTTGGATTTAGCAATATCTGTAAAGTATTTATTGCGATAATAGTTTTTCCCTTACTGTCATATTTTTTGAACAGCTACCATTTTTACGATGAAAGCGGACATTTTACCTATTCGGCCAATAATTAGCTTTTTCCGTGAATTAAAAATTCAATCTTCATTAAACGAATGAGATAGGTAATATATGTTAGCTTTTAGAATATACAGTATTTCCCATTATAAAAGTTGACTTAATTTGAGATACTTTATATTGGAAGATGAATTTCGATAATTTTTACATAGATGCTTCTGAGCCTGAAATGAAGTTGTGATTGAACATATTGTACTGATTTTCATTCGTAAACGAAGTCACTTAATGACCTCACAATTCTGGGAAACTTTAAGTCAATATTTTAAATTACTTTACAGATTTATTAGGGAAGACCAAAATACAGACTTGGAGGTGTAATAATTCCTCACGTCGCTCCTACAATAAAGAAGTCTCAAACTCACTTTTCGAAACAGCCAAATTCTGATTTATAGGTGTGTTATGAAAACGTCGTCCTCTGACTCTATAGCCTCACAATTGTAAATAAACAAACCAACGTACAATAGACTGCTTCAAGAACTAGCATTTATTGGATAGTACTACGATGGAGAGATAATTTCCCTCTGCTGAAAGTAGCAGAGTGAACGTAATGATAATTGTAAATTATTTAAAGACCCAATTAAAAATCGTTACACACATGAAGCTAAAATCATAAAAATGACTGAAAAAATTAATTACCCTAATGTTCCAGCGGATTGAACAACATCCTGTGAACTTTTCAGGATTTAGAATGAATCCTGATCTATCGAAACAAACGGATTCTCCATTGAGTTTCTAAAAGTTTTAGTTTTTTGTATTATCTATGTTGTCCTGTTGAAAAGATCCTTTTCCGGTTTTTTCTTTAGTTCTCTCTAATTTTAACGAACTTCATTCATTAGTCATTCGGTTGTAAGTTTCGTTAGCAGATAGACGTGACACAGATCTCTTCTACTGGGTTCTGTACCCGATATATCATCTTTCAACAATGTTCTCTGACACAGAACTTGGTGTTCGTTCAACTCCGGCTTCATTTGACTTACATATCAGAGATTTTTAATTTTTATTTTAGTCTATTATATATATATATATATATATATATATATATATATAACAATAGTATATACTTACAGGTTAAAGGTGTACCACAAGGTGGAAATGCATCCAGTATGCTAGCCAATTTATATTTACATTTTTATGAAGTTGATAATATTAATAATATTGTTAATGGCAATTACCAAATATTTAGATATAAAGATGACATAATTGTTATTAATAATAGTAATAAAAATATAGCTCTAAATTTTAACCTTCCAAATCTAGAAGTAGTACAAAGTAGCCAAGAAAAACTTAATGTTAACTTCTTAGATATAAACATAAAAATTAATCCTCATAGTAAATTTACTTTTGATCTTTATGATAAAAGATCAGAATATGACTTTAAAATAGTAAAATATCAAACTTACTTAACTTTCTTACATAAATCTGTATTTAATAATATTATTGTTAATCAACTAGTAAGTATAAATCGGCGATGTTCTAAGGACAATAGGCATAAACATATAAAAGATATGTTAGTAGTGCTAACACGTAATTAATACCCTGATAGTCTTTCCAAGCACATAATTGGTTGTTTTAGATTTAATGAATAGCATGTTCTGTTGCTAATAATTTGTAAAACAAAAATAAATTATAATAGTTATTAAGTAACTGCTAAAAAGTAAATAAAATCTAGAGTAATTAAAATAATAAATAACTCTTAGCCATAATAAATGTCACTTATATATATATATATATATATATATATATATATATATATATATATATATATATTTGGGCGCGGGGTTGGAGTAAAACATCCACAACATAAACTAACTAGAAACCATCGTAAATAACAAAAACAATTACATTTATTAAGAAAGAATTGAAAAAAAACGTAGTCCGTCCACGACGGAATCCAAAGCGGGTGTCTTAATGTTCTCCCCAAACAGAGTAGAGGGGTCGTGATAATGTTCGTGCTAGCGGCGCGCTCTTGCGCCAGACATTAGATGCGTTTACAAATAACATTTTATGAAGTTTAAAATTCATAGTTAAGAGTTGAGTTCTGCTTTCTTCGAATCCCACTTCTGACACCATACTTTTTGGGCGCGGGGTTGGAGTAAAACATCCACAACATAAACTAACTAGAAACCATCGTAAATAACAAACACAATTACATTTATTAAGAAAGAATTGAAAAAAAATGTAGTCCGTCCACGACGGAATCCAAAGCGGGAGTCTTAATGTTCTCCCCAAACAGAGTAGAGGGGTCGTGAAAATGCTCGTGCTAGCGGCGCCCTCTTGCGCCAGACATTTGATGCGTTTACAAATAACATTTTATGAAGTTTAAAGTTCATAGTTAAGAGTTCAGTTCTGCTTTCTACATATATATATATATATATATATATATATATATATATATATATATATATATATATATATATATATATATATATATATATATATATATATATATATTGTAGCGAACTGAGGTTCGTAGTTGCAACCAGCAGGTGAATTAAATATAATAGGTATACATCAATCGTTACACGAAAAAACTAATGCAATTTATTAAGATAGATAATGATGATGAGGTATATACACTGAAAGTATACAAGATGAAACTTCGGGTGTTCTTAGGAAGTATCACACCAGACTAAATCGGCGTGGGGCGGAGTAAAAACAAAAAACAGTTCGTTAAGCAAGCAGAAGCTCACTCTGCTTCATTGATGATGAAGACGGCACTGCGTCCTTATGGGAAAAGGCGTTCCCAGCAGAAATAATGGTCGTGACCACTGAACACACCCGGTAGAGGTAAAAAGCAGAATTTCAAGGAGAACGGACTCCTCACTGAAAATTTCTGTAGCAAAGACTACTTCCACGAAGACTGATCTCTAAACAAAATATCGGAGTATGTACACTCCCACAGGAACTAACGTCGCTGCAAACAGTCGCAAGGGACTTTTACACCTCTCATGGCGGCAAACCCGGCTACTCTCAAAATTCATCCGCTGCGGGTTAGGAACAAAGACGCAAGCCAAGGGCCAGGGGTCCCCTCTTTTTTATAGGAGAGCCCGACCGGATATTGCATCACTTTCCGGAAAGTTCGAACATTCTCGAAACTAAAGTGAGCAACGGGCCTTGTTTTACCGAAGCGATAACGAATAATTTTTCATGGGCCAAGCGGCCGCTTTTAGTTTGTCCTCAAAGCCACTTGCCGGCTTAGGAGACAACAAGAAGGGGTGCCGAAACGAGTCCTTTGTGGAGGTACGCGGCACTTACAGAATGCTGCGTTAACACCTGATTGCTCACGAATGAAAAGCACCTTGAGTCTTTCCTTCGGTGCTCCCCCTTCATTCATAATTGCTCTATCATCTGGTTGTCCGCTCACCTCGGTTCGTAACGACAGACCTAATCAAGAAAAATGACCGAGGCCTTCTAATGATCTGTTGAACAATTCTATCTGAGGATAAAATGAAAATGCCATCAGCATTTTGCAACCCGGGTGGTCCGCTTCCGGACGACTCTCAGGCTCGAGATAGGAGTATTTATATTAACGGGGGGGGTTGATATGCAATACTCTACAATATATATATATATATATATATATATATATATATATATATATATATATATATATACATACATATGTGTATATGTGTGCGTGTGCAAGTAAAGAAAAAACGCGTCCTCCGAAATTAATTATACAGCGAATTCAAAATTCTCTTTTTAATAAAGTACAACCCCTCTTTCAAAATGCGACCAAAAAATAAGTTAATTTATATTTATACTATCCCTTAATGATCGTGCCACTGAATCATTCTAGAATATTCCAACCCTAAAATCGATGCTAAAATTTCAATAACATCACCATATATAATAAATTAAGCCTGTTTTCAAATTCTTCCTTATTAACAGAACACAGTAATACATGCGTGATCCCGGGTAAACCACGCGACTAATACATCATACCTCACAACTATAACTTATTGCATTGTAAATAATTCAGCAGAAAATAAGAAAGTAAAAAAAATATAAAGAAAGTATAGACAGCCAAACGAAATTATAAAAAAAACTGCACCAGCGTAAAATGAATTTACAACTTTTCAATGAAAGATTGTGCAGTTGCAACAAATCCTCATACTGAAAAAGCAGATACTAGTAAAATGTAAATAATTCAACAGAAAAAGATATTATATATAAAGGAGTAATGAAATGGCAGCCAAATGAAATAAAAGAGAATTCCTGCTCTTCTACAGAGCTAAACGCTCCATAAATGCAAGATTCTGTAGCAGTAAAGTTACATAAAAACATAGAAAAACTAAACCATATAACGAGTCAACCGACTGTATCAAGTGAAAATAAACAGAAATCTTGCACTTAGAACTAAATGCACCATAAATGCAAGATTCTGTAACAGAATCGTGCATTGATGAATCTTGCAGAATCTTGCATTTATGTTCTCCCCTATCATGCACTTAGCTCTAAGTGCATGATATCTGTTTATTTTCTATTGATTTGACTATCTGTTTACATGTGGGGTTCTCGGGGCCTTGTTATATCTTTTGTTAGACCTGCATCCTATTCAGAAAGCTCCCCTTTGAGGTAACTGATTCGGTTAGGCCTCGGTGATCAAGAGACCAGGCGGTTGCCTCGTTATATGGTTTAGATTTTTTAAGTTTTTTATGTTGTTTTACTGCTACAGAATCTTACATTTGTGGTGCGTTTAGCTCTAAATGTAGGATTCCTGTTTATTTCGTCTGACTGCCATTGCATTATTCCTTTTATATATCTTTTTCTACTGAATTATTTACATTTTACTAGTTATCATGCCTCACGTGTATAGGGCATATGACTGATTCTAGCCAATGAAATAATTCCAAACCCTAGTGTTAAAATGGGAAAATATTCATTTTATATTTACACTGCACAGACCTACCCGCGTTCTCTTGTAACTCTGGCCTACGAGGATGTCCATTTCTCTCATCTAATTTCATCCATTGCGATGTAACGAGCGTCTACCTTCCCGCTCCCGTGGCAGAGTCCGGCAAACCTCTGACGCTTTCTACAGTGTGTCAATAATTGTTAAACGGATCTAATTATTGCTAATCTGTCTTCATGATTTTTAAACTAAATATAGGTTCTTTATCAGATCCAAGACTGCATCTCTCCTGTTAATAAATTATTGCTCATTATATACAATCTTTGTCCAGAAAGTTCGGTGAATGACGTCATAGTGATCACGGTCGTAAGAGTTTGCAACCGACGCATACCGTGCCGGACAGGTGAAGACTGGTCTGAACCAGTTCCTGAGCGGCGGCACTGTGAGTTAGCTTATCGTGTGGAAACAGTTAATTGTAGAGTGAAGGTGTTGTGCGCTCGGTCGAAATTCAAAGCGGATCAGCGAACGAATATGCTGTTCTGTTTCAAACTTGAAAAATCAGCGAAAGAGGCTCATGAAATGCTGCTAAAAGTTTATGAAGAACGTCCTGTCACCTTGAAGTGCGTGTATGAGGGATTTAAACTCTTCTGAGAAGGACGGGACACCATTGAAGACTGCCCCCCGAAGTGGTCGGCCTGCAACTGCATGCAACCCTGACAAAGTACAGAAAGTGAAGGAATTGTTGACCAAGGATCGTCGTGTGACAGTGCGAATGATAGCGGAGGAAGTGGGAATTGGTCGTGAGATGGCCCACCTCATAATGACCCAGGATTTGGGTAAACGCAAGCTTTGCGTTTACCAAAACTCTCGACTTGTGCCCCAGTCATGCCCCACACTTTGACGCCAGAACAAATGCAAATTCGGCTTAATTTATTGACGCCTGTGGAGAATTCATCGAAACCAAAATTTCCTGAAAACCATTGTCACGGGTGAAGAGACCTGGTTACTAAAGTACGACCCCTACGGCAAGCGTCAGAGTATAGAGTGAGGGGTCCAAGGTCGCCGAAAAGCAAGAAGGTTCAAAGTGAGAAATCCCACATCAAGACAATGCTCCTGGTGTTTTTCGACTCTGAGGGTCTCATCCATAAAGGATTCCTCCCTGAAGGCTCCACGTTAAATGCCGCTAAGTACGTGGATATACAGAAACGTCTGCTGCAACGGATCAATCGGGTATGCCCCCAGTACACCAAGCAAGGCAACTAACACTGCTTCACGTCAATGCCCGGCCGCATACTGCTTTTCGGGTGCAGTAGTTCCTAGCCAATAAGCGAGTTTTATCTCTGAATCACCCACCCTACTCCCAAGACTTGTATCCCCCGGGCATTTTCTTGTTCCCCAAATTGAAATCAGTCCTGAAGATCCACATGTTTTCGGACATTTCGGCCATCCAACGTAATGCTACGACCCAGCTGAAGGCCATCCCTAAAGACGACTACGCCAGGAGTTTCCAAGACTTGTACAGCCGTTCCCAGATGTGCATTACAGCCTACGGCGATTACTCCGAAGAACAGTAACACCTGTTTCATGTAAGACAACAATCCATTGTAACTATAGATACATTCACCGAACTTTCTGGACAAAGGTTGTATATATATATATATATATATATATATATATATATATATATATTTATTTATATATATATATATATATATATATATATATATATATATATATATATATATATATATATATATATATATATATGTATATATATATATATATATATTCCTTAAAATTTCTAAATTGGAATTTATGTTTTTAACACATATCTTCAACTGCCGAGGAATATGTTTCTACAGTTCTAACTCTTAGAGCTTTATATGCGCCTATGTGCGAATTCATATCATTGTCAACGTCAAAAGTTATACTTTACCTTGCAAACTTACTTTACTTTGAATATCAATTTCTTATTAATGTATATTAAACTTTTAAAAAAATTAAATCTAAAGAATAAAAATCTAGGAACATAACATTCACGTCCTTAAAATAGACTCCTTAAATCAAGGGTATAAACCTTTTTCCCCCATCATTCATAGTGCATCAAGTATGTAAGTAATGTATGCTAATATAGTGATACTGAATCTTAACAATACAGCATCATTTCCTTCACAATGAGTAAAATATAACATCAGATCTGAAAACATATTTCTTTTCAAGGATTAATATTAATAAAAATTTTGTATGCACCCATTAATGGATATTAATTTTATGAACATTAATGAGTAACTCATTTATTTTGCACCATTATATAAAATTTATGAAAGTCATTAATTTTATAATGAACAGAATAAAAAAATTATTGTTTTCTAATTATTGTGCTTAATTTTTCTCTTCATATCATTTTATCTATATGACTTACATCTTTATGAGATTTAAAAAGGAAAAAACATTATGTAAGACTGTCCAATCTAATGAATAATCATAAATTTGATAGCCATCTTATAAATTTAGAAGGTAATATAGTGCCATAAAACTTTTTACTTCCTACTCATTATGTTTTATCGTTCTTTCTATTGGAAGACATTGCAATTATTCTCGATATTCATCATGATGTTAATCTGCTTATAGTGTTTAAACACTATAACCAAGAAAAGACGCCATTAACGTCTCTAAAAAGGAATGGGTTGATAAATAACAATTATGATAATAAAGGTATGTGATCATTATTCAACTTATAGAAATTATCAGTGTTAATGTTTATAACTGATATGAATTATATATATTTAAAACGTAAATGAATCCAAGAAATCATCGAAGATTTTTCACATTTCAGATTCATTATAGATAATTCTTAGAAGCCAAGAAAGAGCAGTGTACTAACCGCATAGGATTCGCTATTCGCTCACCTCAATGTAAACCTATGGAGAAAATTTGTCTACTATTTACAGCTACATAAATGCTGATAATCCGATAAAAAATGGTATTTTCAGGTAGTCTGAACTTTTCTGCGCCTTGAAACAGGATTCATTTCATAAATGTCGTCCACCAAAGGAATTGATGAGCGTTTAACTCTTCAGCGGGCGCGCCCGTGTACAAAGTGCAGATTATCGTAATTTTGAATGGTTTCTTTTTAGATGTAAGGTTTGAATGTTCTGATCAGTTTCTATTTATAGTTACACCTTTTCTAATGTAGGTCTGATTTTCTGACCCTTGTATTCCTTTCCATTCATTGTTAGTCGTGATTTAACCTTGGTAAACCAGCGATTGTACTGGATTACAATACGACAAAAGCAGAAGTTGATGTAGTCGATCAAATGTGTAGCTATTACACGGTATCCCGCATATCACGAAGATGGACTCTCTCATTGTTTTTTAGGTTTTTGTACATAATAGGAATCAATATGCAAGTTGTCCTTAGATCCATTAAACCGGACAGTTTTGAAATAAGGCGACTGTATCTGCATTCTTTGGCCTTTAATTATAAATAAATCTCAATATTATCAACATTTCATATAGTGTTATAAAACGCAGAATTATTATTTTTAATCTGAAAGGAAAAGTTTATTACGAAAGGAATATTCAAGGTTGAAAGAGAAGTTGTATTTCGTACCACGCGTGCCTGCTGGTGTTTCAACTATTGGCGCGCCCGCTGAAGGCTTAAAACACACTACACGAGATTTTTTTCCTCGAATAATTTAAATTTGAAAATATTACTTACATTTTAAAAAAAATGTTCAAAGGTGTAAAATTTCTTTCTCTATTGCGGAGTGCAATTAAAAAAAAATATTTTTTATTCCGAGTCGGCAATCCTTGGACAGTTTTTCTCCATAGGTTAACGTTGAGGTGAGCGAATCCGATAGAATTAGTACACAACATGAGTACCTTAAATGTTTGTGATAATTTAAGAGGAATTAAAAAAAAAAAAACGCTCTGTGGCGCACCCAGGGGGGGGGGATCCAAGAGCCCCCACCCCAAACAAGTAGAAATTGCATTATGAAAATTGAATTTGCATTGTTTGTTTTATTTTTTTTTCAATGCGGAGGCACTTGTCGTCAAACATTCGCCTATACTACGCCGCAATTTTACTGCCCATTTTATTGTGGGGGAACCATATAGGCGGACAGCATTACCCCCTATGAAGGGTCGACACGAAAGAGGCATTTTTCGTGGCACGACGCCAGGATTCGATCCGAGCACCCTCAGCACCGCAAACTAGCGCGCTGTAACACTGGGCCACCACAAGCCCGAATTTCCATTATGAATATCTTTATCCGTTCAACTCGGCCCCCTCCAAGATTAAACCCTGGGTGCGCCACTGAAAATGCTCTCTTAGTTATCAGACACATTTTATAAGGACGTGGAGCACTTGAGAATTTAATTAAAAACTTTTGATTCATTTCGTTGACGTGCTTTATATTTTATTCTGTCTCGAACAAAATCTGAGCTAAGAGCCCAAATCATATAATGTAGACACTTCTAATCGACGTAAAAAACAACAGTTTCCAAATATTTGAATTTCTGTACGTAAATCATTTATATATCACTAGGACTTACTTAATTTGCTAACCTTACTCATTGCTGCATTACTGTGTGTGTATTTTTTTTTCTCTAGGAGACGAAAATGACAGCTGAAGCGCAGCACCGAAACCAATCGAAACCTATTTCTGTTACAAATGATTCCCCCATTTTTTGAATAACGTATAATTACTACTGTTTTTGTGATTAACCATAATGATATTTGGAAACAGTTATTCATCTGTAAATAGCCCTGACGACTAAATCTTTAAAATAACCTCATTATTATTCCGTGCGAATTCAGCAACTCCGATTAAGCCCTTAATTAGCTGAACCCAGAGGCGAAACAACTTTTTCAAATCCCTTGTTCGGACACTTAAAACCGATCAATATACCCGCCTAGTTTTTTAACTTCTTATCTTCTGATTTTTTTTTCTCTCCCCCGATTTTCTCCCCTACCTTTCTTCGCGCATCTAATCTTGGGCGTCAACACTGAGGGGGCTTGGGGTGGGCTGTGGGCATTCATCAATCAGCCGCCCATTAAGGGAGGGGAAATCCCTGTATCGGAAGAGGGTTGGGGAGGGATAGTGAGAAATGGATTTTTGAACGAGTGGGTGAGGTTCGAATTCACTTAGCATTGACAAAACTGGAGCAAATTACGCACACCATTGGTTTAAGTCAGATTTTTATTTTGATAAATGAGCAGATAGAGGATTTCAGCCAATTTTCACGTGTGTGTGTTAATAGAGCTATTTAAGTTATTTTCATGAGCTACTTTTTTGCCCCAGGATTCCCTGGATGCATATTTTTTTTATTTCCTTTTTCAGGGTAAATTGAAAATTCTAAAGGTAAACGCTAAGCCCGTAGATTGAAATTTATGATTTATTGTTTAAAGTTTTAACTAGGCTGGCCATCGCTAACTAGGTTTTAACTAGGTTAGTAATTACTTAACCTAAATCTACTGGAATATAAATTATTCAATTTTTCGAGGGAAATACAAGTTTAAAATTTGAAAGGTCATTTAGACAGGTATCATTCTAATAAATCTGTCTAAGTTATATTCATGAAGATGGACTCTTTTGTCCTAGAATTCTCTGCATGCCAAAATATTTTTTTTCCCCTTTTCGGGGTATACAGAAAATTTTGAAGATAAGCGCTAAGCTTGTAGATTGAAATTTATGATTTATTATTTAAAATTTTAACTAGGTGCTATTACTTATCTATTTACTATTACTTTACCTATTCTACTCGTTAACTAGTTCTACTGGTTATAAAACCTAACTCTTCCTGTTAACTCTTAGGTTAACAATCACTTAACATAATTCTACTGGAATATAAATTATTCCATTATTATAAAGTGGTAGAAGTTTAAAACTGGAAAGATATATTTTAGACAGCTTTAATTCTAATAGAATTATTTCAGTTATTTTCATGAGCCACAAAATTCTTTTTTCTCCAAAATTCTCTGCATGCATATATAAATAAATATATATATATATATATATATATATATATATATATATATATATATATATATATATATATATATATATATATATATCAGTAACGTGTGGTCACAACACTTATGCTACTAAAGCAAGTGTAATATTATTAAATTACCTTAAATTAATCTATAAAAATATAATATCTGGTGTTTGTGATATAATTGATAATAGCTCTAGTCTAATTAGAAAACTACAAACATTAGACAATTGTAAAACTGTAGTAACCTATGTTTT
Organism: Dolomedes plantarius; assembly: GCA_907164885.2. NCBI lineage: Eukaryota > Metazoa > Arthropoda > Arachnida > Araneae > Dolomedidae > Dolomedes > Dolomedes plantarius. Next base: position 137,837,004 of record OU015491.1, on the reverse strand, counting down.
TAAAGATCTATTTAATAATATCGATATAATTGATTTAAATAGAATAATCATAATGTTAGTACAAAATAATGTACAATACTTAGGCAACGAAATTAAACTAACTCGTTTCAATAGGCTCTTAGATTTAGTAACTAAACATAATTACATAGTTCATAATAATAGTATATACTTACAGTCCAAAGGTGTACCACAAGGTGATAATGCTTCAAGTATGCTAGCAAATTTATACTTACATTATTTTGAAATTAATAATATAGAAAATTGCAATTGCAATATATTTCGGTATATAGATGATATAATAGTAATTAATAAAAGTAATAACAATATAGACTTAAATTTTTACCCTCCTAATCTGGAACTAATTAAAAGTATCCATGATAATATTAATGTAAACTTTTTAGATATAAACATTAAATTAAATTCTCACAGCAAATTTAAGTTTGATTTATACGACAAAAGATCTGACTATAATTTTAATATTGTTAAATTTCAAAATTACTTAACCTGTTTACATAAATCTGTTTTTAACAGCATTATTATAAATCAGTTAGTTCGTATAAATAGGCTATGTTCTAAAGACAATAGGAATAAGCATATTTTAGACTTGAAAGCTGTGCTAACACGTAATAATTACCCGAAAGTCTATCCAAACGCATAATTGGTTGTTTTAGTTTTAATGAATAGTTTGTTCTGTTGCATTTAATAAGTTAAACATAATAATAAGAAAAATTAGAAAAAATAACTACTAAAAATAAACAATAAAAATAAAATAAAAATCATAAGTAAAAATTAAAAAAAAAGAATAAAAATAACTATTAGTAATAATTAATAAAAAACTAAATTAATAATGGTTTAATAGTCCTAAAATACAGTAACCATTGTAAGCCAGTAACTGAGTATCCATAATCTCCATGGTTGCAAGTTTTGTGACGTCAGTCATCTTGCGGTTACATGTTCTTAACTTCCACTCTGTCTAGCGCCAGGCTTGGTGTTCTTTCGTTAAGTAACTCTTTATTCAATTTTTATTCGATTTTTCTGTTTTTCATGGATTGTACGGTGTCTGAGTGTGTTTATTGTATAGATCATACTCATCGGAAACAATCTATTGGTTTTTAGACAGTATTGAAACCGCTGACGAAGAGATGTTGTCTAAAACCTTTTTTATACTTATCTTTTCATGCTTTTAGTTCCTGGCTGCAAGTAGCTTTAGTGCTAATACTGGTTTACTCTATCAACTATTTCTTATTTCTTACACATATATATATATATATATATATATATATATATATATATATATATATATATATATATATATATATATATATATATATATACACTGCTGGCCACCCAAATTGCAACACCAAGAAAGACAAGAGATATCACAACAAAATTTATTTTGTAGATAACATGTTGACCAAGTATCAAATGATGAAATTTATAGACTTCTGTGAAGTGAGGTTCCTGCCAAAATCAGTAGCCAGAGTAGCCGCCATTGTTGGAGATCACCGCTGCCACACGCCTCGGCATTGATTCAAAGAGACTTTGGATGAGTTCTTGGGGTACAGCAGACCAAGCAGCTTCCACACGTTGCCAAAGTTGATCTGCTGTGGCAGCTTGGGTTGGAATCTGGTTCAATCGTAGAGCAACCATGGACCACATGTTTTCTATCGGCGAAAGATCCGGAGAGCGAGACGGCCAGGGAAGCAATTCAATCTGGCGATTGACGAAGAACCGTTGGACAATGCGTGCCACGTGTGGTCGCGCATTATCCTGTTGGAATATGGCTGTCGGAAAGCCCTGAAAGTAAGGAAGGACAACTGGCTCCAACACCTCGGAGATGTAGCGCTGGCTGTTTAAAGTACCGGCAATGCGTACTAGAGGTGTGCGAGAGTGATATCCAATACCGCCCCATACCGTAATACGCGGTGCAGGACCAGTGTGGCGGTGCATAACGCAGCTGTTCAGCATCCTCTCTTCACGGTGTCTCTAGACTCGAATGCGACCATCGTGGTGTTGCAGACAGAAGCGTGACTCGTCAGTAAAGACAATTTCATTCCATTCTGCCGTCCACATCCTTCTGTCATCGCACCATTGGCGGCGGAGACGTCTGTGGTTCTGCGTCAAGGGTAGACAAAGCAATGGACGTCTTGCGGACAGACCACTCTGCTGTAAACGGCGTCGAATGGTACGCGCAGACAATGGATGATGCGTTACAGACTGCATGTGCTGTGCTATGGTTCGTGATGTGACTGAGCGATCCGTCACTGCCATGCGCACAATTTGCCTGTCATCACGCGAAGTGGTGCGCTGAGGTGGATGCGATCGAACACGCCTGTCCGTCGTACCCTCCTGCATCCAACGATCACATATCCGCATTACAGTTGTTTGGTTTCGTCCAGCACGACTACCGATTTCCCTGAAAGATAATCCACAATCTCGGTAGGCCACTATCCTTCCTCTGTCGAACTCGGATAATTGATCAAAAGATGATCGCTGTTTTCGACGAGGCATAATTGATCGTTTTTTTGAAAAAACCACAAGAAAAACACAATTGCCGAATTTGAAATCATCGAAATCTCCAAGCCTTAAATAGCGCTTTGAAGTGGCGCCACAGGCGCGCGTGATGTGCGTCTGCGCTGAAATTCTAATCATTTGCATATCTCGCCTCCACTAATGCATGTTGTAAATTTCATATTATTTGCATGTTTCCTTTAGGGTGTTGCATTTACAGTGGCCAGCAGTGTATATATATATATATATATATATATATATATATATATATATATATATATATATATATATATATATATATATATATATATATATATATATATATATATTAGAGGCGATTGGCCTCAAATATTATGCCTAAAATGGAACTACAAGCTGAAGAAAAAGAAGCATTAGAAACCAAACTACCGATCGAACCAATAGCGCTGCATTATTAGAGAGTGGTAGCGGCATTATTAGAGAGTGGTAGCGGCATTATTAGAGAGTGGTAGAAGTTTAAAATTCTAAAGGTCCTTTAGACAGCTTTAATTCTAATAGAGCTACTATTTAAGTTATTTTCACGAGCAATTTTTTTGTACGAGAATGCCCTGCATGCATATTTTTCTTTTTTCCTTTTCAGGATAAAATGAAAATTTTTATGATAAGCTCTAAGCTCTTAGATTATGATTAAAATTTATGATTTATTATTGAAAATTTTATCTAGGTTAGCCATTACTCAACCTAATTTTTGTGGAACATAAATTACTCAATTATTTGAGAGTACTACAGGTTTAAAATTTGAAAGGTCATTTAGACAGCTTTAATTCTAATTTGATGACGTAATTGTGTGTGTATATATATACAGTCAAACCTCGCTAACTCGAACCTCGATTTCGCGAATTTTTCGATATCTCGAAGAAAAAAAATTCCCTTCAAATTTCCTAAGCACTCAATGTTAAAAAAACCTTGACTTGACGAATTTTTTTGGCTCATCCCTCGATAACTTGAATTTTTTTTCCATAAAGGGAGAAGAAAATATTTTCTAAAAGCAAAAAAAAATAATATCCAAAAGATAGAAATTTCTAAAATATAGAAAAGCTATTCAAAAATTACAATGGTAAAACCCTGCATATACTTTAAATTGAATGGATATAAGGACGGAAGATGACACAATGAAATCACAACTTCTCTTGACCTCCCAAGATGGGAGTTGAAATTCCTGTTTTTTGTTTCCTTATCTCTTTTCAGTTAGTTGCCATGCATATGCAGGGACCATCCATCCTTTCTTTTATTTTTTGTTCTTTTATTTTCCAAGGTTACTTTCTAGAGGGGTTGGGGTGGTTTTTACAAAACAGGAAATGAAGGCATGAAAAATCAAGGGGTGGGTGGTTTCCAAGAAAAATGTAGAATTTCTTATTTCAACAAGGAGTGAAAGAAAAATCTACACGTGTGAATGCATGCCTGTGCTGTCTCGCATTCAGGCTAGTGCCGCTCCTGAAAAGGCTGAAAAGTTTCCTTTCTGTTTATCTTGTTTATTGCGGAAAAAAATTAGAAATCGTTCGAAAACAACATTTGGAGAAGTTGAGATTTTCTGCGAGTCTTCTGTTCAAAATGGCTAACAAGCGAAAATTGAATCCGCATACTATTGAAGTGAAGAAGCAAATTATCGAAGAAGTTGAAAAAAGTTCGAAAAAGAAAAAGGAAATTGCTAAGGAGTTTGGGATTCCAGGCAGCTAATTGTCAACAATTTTAAAGAATAAAGAAATTATACTAGAAAAATTCGATGACGGCTTAGGCAAGCGTAAGAAGATCAAAACTAGTGAATTTCCCGATATGGAGAAGTGCCTAATGATGTGGATTACGCAAAGTAGAACTCAAAACATTCCCCTAGATGGACTTTTAATCAAAGATAAAGCTGAATCTTTTGTAAAAGAATTAGGTTATTTAAATTTCAAAGGCAGTAATGGGTGGTTCGAAAATTTTAAAAAACGAAACAACATTACATTTTTGAAAATATGTGGTGAAAGTGCTAACGTAGATGAAGATGTTTGTGTAGAATTTAGTAAGAAAGTAAGCTTGATATTAAAAGATTACGACAAAAAAGATGTGTTCAATGCGGATGAAACTGAACTTTTTATTAAAATTCACTCTAGACAAAACCATGCATGAAAAGGGTGAAGCATGTCATGGAGGGAAGAGCAGTAAAGACTGTTTAACTTTATTGTATTGCGTGAATATGAATGAGACAGAGACCTTAAAACCGTTAATGATAGGGAAATCGAAAAAAAAAAAGGTGTTTCAGCGGGATAAAATCTTTTTTTTTTGGATTACGAAGCTAACCAAAAAGCTTGGATGACATCTAACCTTTTTGAAAACTGGTTCAAGAATTTAAATAAAAAAATGAAAACAGAAAAGTGAAAAATCGTGCTTTTCATTGATAATTATACGGGGCACAGTACCATATCTAAAACGGAAAACGTAAGAATTGAATTCTCCCCCCCCCCCGAATACTACATCAAAACTTCAATCACTTGACCAGGGCTTCATCCAAAGTTTCAAAGTAAAGTATCGTCATCAAATGGTTAAGAAAATGCTGTCCGAAATGGAAGAAGGTGTTTCACCCTCTGGTGTAAATATTCTACAAGCTATGCGAATGGCAGAGAAAGCTTAGAACATTGTGTCTTCCTCTAGGATAATCAATAGCTTTAAAAAGGCTGGATTCACAAAAGACCACGAAAGTTCTCAGATAATCAACATCGACCACCCTGCTGACAACTGCGCAGAAAATGATTGGAACCGATTAAGCAGACTCATGAACCTCGATAACATGGAATTCAAAGATTTTGTTGTCGTAGATGATGCAGTAATAGTGTGTGGTCAGTAGAAGGACAATGAAATCATCGGTCAGACGAAAGATTCTTGTGTATTATTAGAAGAAGAGGTGGAAGAAATCCGCCATTTGCCACCAAATGTGACAAACAAAGAAGCACAATCTTCAGTGGACACTTTGTGGAGATATGTTGGAAGTCAGCCAAATATGTCAGAGGACAAATTTAAGGCTATTGTCCACTTAGAAAGTGTAATAGATAAAATTTCATTTTCTTCTCTGAATCAAACAACAATTTTTGATATTTCGAATTCTTTTGTCTCTCCCTTCAAGTTCGAGATATCGAGGTTTGACTGTATATATATATATATATATATATATATATATATATATATATATATATATATATATATATATATATGGAACTTTGCTTCATAAAAAACAACCAACCAACCAACAAACAGACAAAATCTAAATTTTTAGATTCTGAAAATTATTTATCTAAAAATTATTTTTTAATTATTACTGTATTTTATTCTGCTGTTGGGATTTTACTAAGAAAATATACTTTTTATAAACCTTCATTAAAACATCAGGTCTATTCATATCATTTTAGGAGACTTAAATTTTCAAATGCAAAGACATTGCGCAATCAGCAACTATATTATAACAAGATGACGATACTATCGTTTGTATTTTCGTGTGCAAGTCTCAGTGTTAGGTCAGTGTAACTCTTTCCCAGAGCAAATTGAAAATGAGAAAATTCATATGAGGAAGAAATTTCCAATGAGGATTTCAAAATGAGGAAATTTATATGAGTACTACGACTTCCTTTGGGGAATTTTATCCTTTATGGGAGTTGTAGGATTCACTGTGTTCGGCGTCGGATGCCTCCACCTCCACGTTGTTCGGCTATAAACTGGACTTGCCTAGACCAAGAAGGGCATGAGTTGGTGACCTAGTCTTACTCCTCACGGAGTAAATAGTAACAGGCTACAACGACCCAAAATTAATTTCGGAATCTGCGAGACTTTTTTGTGCGCGGAACTGCACGCAACAACTGTGCTTTTTCAGCTAATCTTGCATCATTCCTCCGTGTGGGTTGCCTTAATAGTTTGCACTTAATATTGTCGGGCGTGATTTTGGAATTTAACTAAGTAAGGATTGTCTTTCCAGTAAAATTCTGGACGCCCAATGACCCCAATTGTACATTGCAAACTAAGGCAAGGAACGATGCTATCGTCTGTTATGGATAAATAATGTTACTATAAATTACAATATTTTTCTCATTTTTGGTTATCAAAAATTCCATCTTGAAAAAATGCATTTAAAACTTTTTAAACACTCGGAAAATTATTTTTAGCTAGTCACACGGAATAAATATACGTTTCATTAAAAAAATGATGCTGCTAGAGCAAATTGGCTTTGTAATTTTTTTTCCACGTACGATAAAACTGGTCTAACTCCTAATATCTCAATGAAAATAAGTTATTTGTTCTTTACAACTGAGTACATATGTCTGTAGTATCAAGGAATCTGAAAGTCAAGAAATGAGTCAGTTTTAGTTTAAATGGACAAAGATTTGTATTCAGCATGCGTTAGTATATACATCACTATAGCCTGGAACTTTAATAGCTTGTCACATCAGAGGCATTGCGCCAGAAAAAAATACTTTTCTATCTAAGAGAATTGCGTGTGAATCAATCTTACTGCGAGATTTAACGATTACATCGCCATATTTGCGTGCTAAAATATACCTTCAAGCAATAGATACTTGTATTCTCAACACACGAGGCTAAAAATATTTGCAAAGAGTTATTTTGCAGGAAGTATTTCATCAGTGTCCTAATCTCTTTTAATTTTATGTATCAGGACTATATGAAGTAATCAAGAATGGTTGTTGAATATTGAAACTCTTTAGAAAACTGTGTTGCTGACTGTTGAATTAATGAGATAAACATTAGGAAGAGATGATTTGTAACTTTCTTCTACTGGGACGTTTTAGAGTGGAGAAATATTTTTGTAAGGTTACATGAATAATTTTGATTGGCAAAAATCTTCCTCATTTTATTAAAAGTTAATAAATATATGTTTCGGAGAATCATATTTTTTTAATGAACTTTCGATGCGGTCATTAGTTTTGCTAATGGAAAGAAAAAGACCTCCTAGAGCGCACTGCAATCATGAAAGTTAAGTGAACATTCATTTAATTATTTTGCCTAATAGCTTGCAGAAATAGTCCTGGAATGCAATAAATTTTAATAACTCACTATTCAGTAGGTTTGAGAGAACGAACGTTTAGCCTTTCTCTTCGATAAGATAATATTTGTAAGGCAAAATGCATAACTGAATAGTGGTGATTGATACTCTTTTCAACTTATTCTCTAGGATAAATCTATTCAGCGAGTCTAATGCGAAAAAAAATTTAATTGCGTATTTCTAAATTTTGTATCATGACATCAAATTGTTTTTCAGATATTTAAATAACAGATCTAATTTAAAGTGTCAAAATGTATCATATTGTTTAACTGTCTATAAATTAAACTGTCCGACATTAAACTAACTAGTCTCTGTTCGAAGACATTGATAAAATTAAAATGATAATCGTCTTTTAAAATGAAAGTGTCAGGGGTATTCTAATTCTATTTATTGAAATGCTTCTGGAAAATTTTCTAAAATTCTATGACATTGCCTACAGTGTTGTACAATTACACTGCCTACCTACAGAAACTTGTCCATAATATGAGCAATAACAAATGCGACCTAAGATCAGCTATGATACTGGCCTTATAGTAGTATTAATCTAAAATGAATTACTGCTGGAAGTTCAATTAAACTTAACCGGAACCCACTTAGAAAAGGGCATTTACACCAAACTTTTCTTACAGAACTGTCAGAGATATATGTAAAGGGCATTGAACAAAATGTAAACTCGGGAACTACTGGTTGTCAAACTGATTCCGTTGATCCAACTGTTCATGACAGCAACTAATCCCTAAACTTCTTACTTCTCCAACACCCTAATGCCAATTGACTCTGTCTTTAGGAGAGAGGACATCATATACATTTTACTTTCGATATCTCAGGAAATCTTGTATCTTTCGAATGCAAAAGGGATAACTTTAAAAGAATAATTTCTTGAATTACGCTAGTGGAGTAATTCCTGGTGAGGTAGGTGGTTAGGCATCACATACATTGCATGCTCTGATAGGATTTTGAAATTTCGAATTTTTTCTTTTACTCTGAGTTCAAACCTCAACATGCGAATGATTTTATTGTGTTGCGAGGCAAATGACAGGTCACAGAATTTTTCTAAGGAACTGTGACTCATATCAACTGGCAGGTAGATACAACTCTTTAGATTTAGATAGACTTTACTAGTTGACAGAGTATTGGTATGTATGGTAATATCAATCTGAAAAACGAATGCGTGACTGTTTTGTGATGTTGTTAGCATGTAATGTAGTCATGTAATGTGTTTTATGATAATGGAATCATATGATTTTCTTGGTCACCGTTAAAAAATTTAAAACACGGAATGGAACTATTTTACTTAACGAAATAAAGAATTATAACTATTGATTACGGAAGAGTATAAAATTATCCAATCAACGGAAAGCAAGAAAGTCTAGTATTATAGTTTTCCATTAAAGGAATTAGTGATTAATTTGGATTAACTCATTCTTTTCTAAAGAAGCTGTTTGGAGACGACAGTTAAATTTTTAAGTTTAAAATCTCACATTCTCAACTTTAAGCTTTTCTTGATGGAGAAAAAAAGAGGCGTAGAGAGGGGGGATATCATGCCCCAGGCGCAACTCGACGGGGGGGGGGCGCCAAATGGTCCCCAAGTCCACTGGACCATTTGGTCCCCAAGACCATAGGGGGCGCGAAAAAAGTATCGTGCCCCGGCCGCCAGTTATGCTCGCTACGCCACTGGAGAAATATATTACCTGATACATATTAAAGATTTCAAAAAAGAGAGATTTAATGAAGTACTAAACATATTCAACTTTGCCAGTATGAGTTCCACGAAGTCCTTTCTTTTAAAACGCATTTTATTGTATTATATATGTTAATATGATTTCGGTTACTCTAAATTTAATCATCATTTTACGCACCATTATGGTTTATAAATGTATTTTGGATTTAGTATTTTTGCCGTTGCAAAACGTGTTTAAGTTTCGGTATTGGAGGCATTGAAAGAGAAATTTACGTATGCACTATGGCGTTGTTTAGATGTAATCGATTCGGACTGTCAACAATGATACAAAGGAAAGTGTACTGAATATTCTAAAAGCAATACATACTTACATATTTCCCTCCATGTGTCAGTTCGGGCGAATTTTTATGGATCACTGCAGACTTTGCTTAAATTTTGTTTACAGAGGGATAGAAAAGACAAATTATATCGTTTTTCTCGTAACAAGAGTAAATTTTGCGCCGACATATAGTGATAAATGTACTTAAAAATGAGATCTCCCCAAATTGCTCCCTAATGATAAAAATACCCCGAAACGAAAAAGCGCCATACGTACCGAATACTGGCTTTTGCTTTCCGTTATCAATCCTTCGCTTGCTTTTAAAACTGACATTTAACCGGAGAAGCGCAAAAGGACCATTTTTCACTGAGGGAAAACATCTAGTTACCGAAAAGCAACGAAATGCTCCTGATAATTTCCCCTTCCTTGTGTAAAGCGGGAGCTGACAGATTCAGATGCAGTAATCTACGAAATACGATGCCCGGATTAGTAATTAATGGGCATCTGAAAGTTGGAATTAGTAATTAGATATTTTTGTTCAAAGTCAAATTTCAGTAATGGTTTGTTCAATTATACATATTCAGCAAATGGGACCACGTATTAATATATGCTCTGGTCATTGTGTGGTATTAAAAGCTAATTTAGGATCCTTAAGCGGGATTAATTTTGGAATAATTTGTTCGGAGGAATTGTTTGAAAAATTAAATATGAATGAAACATTTTTGGAAAGTGAATAAAGTTGTAACGAGATGCATGGAATTGTGTTTGGATACATGAATCGCAGTTATTCTCTTAAAATTGTTTAAAGCATGTAAAAATAATATTTAGAAGCTTCTGAAACTGATGTAATTTTCAATAATTTGGGAAGTTTTCGCATGCTTTATTAAGTAATGAAGTCAATTTTTATAATCCAGCTTAAGTTCAGAAAACTTAATAAAAGTAATTTTAGGACTATAGGTATTAATTTTAAAATATAAAGGGTTTCCCAATTAGTTTTTGAATAAAACACATTATTTATTATAAAAGTGATTATATTTTTATTTCTTTGCAAAGTTCAAATGTTCCGATTATGTATGGAATAAAATGTCAGACAAATGACTCATTTGTACCATTTTTTCGACCAAAAATTCCACGAAGTTTACGAACTGTTTCTGCAAATCTTTCTCCATTTTTATAATGAGTTTTAACAATAATAACGCGTTGTTCTTTCGTGTAGCCTTCCATATTTACTAATCACAAGGATGGCAGATGAAACATATGACATTTTTAGAGCTGCCAACTTAAAAAAAGGTGCGAAATTTAAATCCGGCGTTATGCAACGACGTTACCTTAAATTTCATGTAAAGAGCAAGAGTTTGCAATGAGAGCTGTGGTAGAACATTGTTCGGCATTTTATTTCGTACATAATCGGAACATTCGTCCTTTGCAATAAAATAAAAATTTTATCACTTTTCAAATAAATAATGTGTTTAATTCAAATCTAGATACGACGCTCTCATTGAGGCACCCTAATTTTATTATAATGTTTGTAACTACAAAAAATGTAATTGATATAAGCTATGGTGACAACAAGCTAATATTCTTCTTTAATTCCGTCTGGCGATTTTCATTTGCTATCAACTATCTTTAATCTTTGTCTGTACATTTGTTACACTTTTGAGCATCAGGCATCACATGCATTCAACATATTTAAGATATGAACGTTAGAAAAGATTAAAACATTTAAAAAGGAAATCAAAATGGTCTTTATGAACCAGAATCTAACTAGTGTTTCGGTACTGAACTTACTGTCGCAGTTGTTTTTGGCAGAGTAAACTGATGAAAAAGTAAAGCTTTTATTTTATTGCGAAGTATTGTATTTATTAAAGGTTGACGTTTTAATTTCACTTTGTGTGAAAATCCTTTAACGACACTACAGGGCTGTATTTGTTAGCCTATGAATAAAGAACTCAGCAAAAAGCCAGGGAGTTATTCTCATTAGTTACTATATAACAACTGATAAGGAGATTTAACCAAGGGTGCATGACATCAGGTGGTACACGGATTTTCAAAACGTTTAAAATTCCCTTAAGTAGTTGGTTGGTATGCGTCCGCTATCTCATTTTCTATTCTCAATTCAGACTTTAAAATTTGCACCATTTCTTTTTGCATTGCTTACTCAGTGTCGAATTTTTCGTTACGTGTTCTGGAGACGCCTTGGCAGAGTAAGCATGTTTAAAACATGAAAGTGCTTTAAAAATATTTGCCAAATATTTTCTTTTACAATTTAGGCATTTTAGTTTATTTTTCTTTTCATTGAAAGCAGGATTTGATGAATTCGAGAACCTGCAGCATTTTAATTTCAGAGTCAACTGATCAAACTCATCAAATTTTTCTTGTTAAGATTCAATAAAAGCACAATATCAGAAATTAATCTAATGAAGCAGAGGGAGATGTTTAAGAGCTAATTAAACTTAGAAATAAACCTAGCAAAAAATTAATTGAAATAGACATTTTCTTTTTTTTTCATAATATTTTACATCAAGTAGTGGCATATACCAACTGGCATATCAAGTATTGGTATATTGTGTATATACCTTGCCTACTATTTCACGATTAAGTTCAATTAGAGATTAAATTATAATATAAACCTCTAAAATTTATTCGTATGGTAACAATAAATTTTCATTGACTTCATATTCACTAAGCATTTATTTTTTGACATATTTGTAAAGTTTATAAACGTATTGTTTAAAACATGGTATTCCCTTTCAGAACATTAAGAGTCGAAGTTTTATAAGAATATTATAGTAGTGCATTCATTCAATGTCCTAGTTATAAGTTCGTTAAAAAATAACTATGTATAGTAAATAATAGGAATCAACTCAATTTAAAGCAGTATTGAATTTATGATATTTATTATCTAAAACTGTGATGTCATACAATATTAACTTGCCAAGGATAATATAAAAGATGCCAAGTATTTAAAAATTAATCGACATTCCTAAAATGTAGTGATTCCTTTGATCTAGCACCTAAACTCTGAATCAGCCAAAATTATACGATACTTTATGGTTAGAATAAAAATTTTGTTACTTTTACTTTATTTATACTGTTTGATAAAAAACATGCAATTTTAATTAAAAAGCGATGAAAATACTTATAAGTGATTTATTTTGTCATGATGACTCCATAGTTCTGTTATTACTATCATATACTTTTTTTTTTGCAAGATAAAAAACTAGAAATATGAAAGTGACAAAATGGAGTCCATATAGATGTGACTTATAATTTTATGAGAAAGACCCTGAAATTCGCCTCAGAAAGCTTGCATCACTCTTACAAAGTTTATTAACACAATTTTAACTTAATAGTTTTTTCAAAAGTATTTTTCCATAAATTAATGAGTTGATATCCTTCATACTAGTAAAAAAAAAGTCTTTATAAGAAGAGAAGATTGAGTTATTATTGTGGATAAAATGTGCATTTATATGCATACAGTAGAATTTATAGTATGTTTTGTGAGTGGTTGTTAAAAATAGGTTGTCTGTTACAGAGTGAGGTTTGTTAAATTCTGTTTTGTAATGCAAAGTTACCTACGGAATAACGTTGAAAATAAAACATTGGAATTTTGAAGTAATGCTGATTTCCCACAAGTCTGGACTCAGCTAGTTTTGAGTAATATGTCTCGATACATTTCATACATTCATACTAGTCAGCACATTCAAAATTAATATGGGAAACACGTGGGAATTTGTTTCCTGTATTCCTGTCTTTTGATGAGGGCTAAATATAGGTCGTAAGTAAATTATTTAGTTACTATATTTACTCCACGTAATTGAAAATTATATTTCATAAGCATTTATACTTATACATATGTATATATAGAGAGATTAGGAGAGCAAAATCCTCATATTAACTATGTACATTTCTAAGGCTTCATATTAAATATGCACATTATTTAGTATGTAACATTTGTTCATTGGAATTCCTTAATCCAGTAACATATTGTGTAGAATTTTGTTAGGAAAATTGCCCACAAACGTGTCACTTTTATCAAGTTCCAGTATTGTTGAAACACCTAAAGTACAAATAAGGCTTTGTTATTGAAACACGTACGTGTGACTGGTATAAATTTTATTTTTGATGTTAACCTTATTATTTTGAAGTTAATTAAAGCTTAAATCTATGAGTTTATATTTAAAGTTAATTACCCGTATCATATGGGCATATCAAACATAAATGTAATCTAAGGTTTGTGCTTAAAATGTTTCATGAAAATATCTGTATCAGGTTTTGAGTGGATTAAAAGAGAGTTAAATGGATAAAAATGGATCAAATAAGATAGTGAACTGTGTTGTTTCTTATAAGACAATAAAAAAATACTACATGCATAAGAAAACCTTTTCAGATTCGAAATATTTAAAAGCCTCACATTAATATTTATATGAGATAAAATAAAGAGACTGGAATTACTTCATTACCATTTTTGAAATACAGTATGGCAAAATAAAATCACGTAAATATTCTGCTTTTATACTTTTCGTTATTTTTGAAAATTCCCTTAAATAAAACATATATTCATGGATTTAACAAACCTGCGTGGGAACCCAAATTAATCTAGGAAATTTTTATTTCATTATAATATCTTGATAAGTCGGAATCCCCATTATATTTCTCCAATCCCGCGACATGTGCTTTAATATATATCTGTTAATGATGCACAGTATAAAAGATGCCTGGAAGTGACAACATGAGCCTTCTCGCAAAAATCCATTTATTTAGAGCATTGTACAGTGACATTTGCAGAGCCCTACTTTGTGTGTTGTATATTAGCGGTGACAACAGATTATCGAATAAAGGATTAATTAGATATTAATAGAGTGTTCAGAGAAAATCGCTCTCTAGCAGATGTTCAGGAGTAGGCAAAAAAAAAAAAAAATTATTGTTCTGTAGCGTGACAAAAAACAGTTCGACTTGGACCTTGCTGCTTTGATTAAATGGAGAAGGAAACAGAAATGATATATTTAGAGAAATAGACGAACAGCTCAAGTAAAAAAAAATGTAGGACTAAACTGTGCATTTTTTTGTAATTTGCCTGCTTCGTTTTCAAGACATCTCAAATACTTGAAAATGTTTTTCTAAATTTATTAAAAGGTTTTGAATCATTTAAAACTTACTGAGATCGTAAGATACAGGGCATTTTCCCATTACGGATGTTTGGAGATATGAAGCTACTGAAGTATCACATTTATTCTTCTCATTTTTATGTTTTGAAGACGAGGAAATCAGAGTTTTTAGCAATGTAGAAAGTTTTGAAAATTCTAAGATAAATATGAGGGTTATTTTAAGTATTGTCTTTATACTAAGTGATTTTAAACTGATTCTGTAGATGTTTATTTATTTTAAGTTACTGTCCACGTCTTTTAAAGCATTCTGAAATAAAGTCTGAAATGATAGCTTTCCATTCATAAATAATAATAAACGAGGCCTTAAAATTTTCATTAATATTTTACTTTCAACACGAACGTAATTCTATCTTTTATTTTTTCAAGAATTGTGAATTTTATCAATTGTAATCCCGTTCAAAATGTCACACTGAATTTAGAAATTTGCTTTATGCTTCCGATTCATACAAGAATAAGGGAAAGTTTTAGGAAAAATTTGAATTTCTGATGAAAGAAAATAATTATAAATTGATTTAAAAAGTGAATGAAATAATACTTGAAAACTCCGATCTTTGAATTTTCAGTTAATAAATTATTCTAACCAGTATTACTTTTGTGAACATTATCTGATAACATTAATTAATTGTTGGTGTGTTTTACTTTGTAAACAGGTGATTATTAAACAGGCATCGCTATATTCACTATTAAGTACTCATGAATTTTATCTTGTATTTAGGGCCAACTCTTCGACAAGAACTTTGCAACAAGGTCGTCTGAAATTAATATTTCAAGGCTAGCATTTAAAAAAACCTGGATGAGGTGGTATGAAGTCATTTTTAAAGAATTATGAACAATCCAAAAACATTGTGGGGTAAATTAATCATGCATTGTCTAGTATTTTCGAGGACATCTGAAGAAGGATTGAGATAGAGTAGGTGCATATCTTTTGAAACTATCACTTATTATACGGAATAATGTAAAACGATATTCCGTGTCAGTGAAAAAATTAATCATGTATTGTTTAGAATTTTGAAGGATTGGGATAGTGAAGGTGCATATCTTATGAAATTATCACTTCTGCTACGAAACGATGAAAAACGATACTCCATGTCAGTAAAAAAACAGCCTAAACAAAAATTTTATATGGAGTAAAAGACATAGTTTTCATAAGGTAATTAATCGATTCAAGCATTTAAGCATAGGGTTCCAAAAACTTTCTTCAGTATTCTCATAAATATAGCATCAACGATTTACTGAAATCTTTTTTTTTTGGTTCGTTCATTTATTTTATTGTTTTTTACTCTTTTGATTACAAATTCTACTGAACTATCAAGGAGAATTTTCAAATTAAATTAACGAGACTTTTTTTTACCCATGAAATTTTTAATCTTAAGCAGTTATCGTGGTTAAGTCACTTGGGCACAATTTTAATTCATTGATGTACTCAATAACTGATGGGTGTGTAATGTAGGGTAATTCAAAATAATAAACCGGTTAACCTATGTGTTTATGCGGCGTGTTGAACCTGAAGACCAGCCGCTGCACAGCAAAACCTGCAAACTCAGCCGAGGGTTGATTTCTACTGTTCGGTTAATGATAGTGTAGGCCTGGGCGCCGGACGGACACTACAGATCTGTCGACCAATTGAGGCAACCCGGGGACCCTGTAATGTAGGGTAAAATGATTTATCGAGTTAAAAGGATTTGTCAGAAATTTCAAAAACTTTGCTTTTTGATCAATATTATAAGAATAGAAAAATACGCATGAATTATAGGTTAATATTGTAATACCTTTTGTAGTAAAACAGTGCTTATGTATAAAATGCAAAACAGAGGATTTAACTAAGTCAGGGGTTCTCCACCATTTTCAACACACGTACCCATTTTGTGTATCATTAACTATGTGAACCCCCAACAAAAACATTTTAGTTTTATTAAAATGTGTTAAATTAGTTAAAGTTAACTGTCCATGCACAAAGAAGCCATTTATCCATCGCCGTAAATTAATAAATATAAACACTTAACGTTAAATATATAAACACTTTTCAAAGTATACGACCTTTAACTATTACTACTGTAATATGTCCACGCACAAAGTAAGATTGGAAACTGGAAACTTAATGAGACTGAGCAGTTAATAATGACTAAACAGACAGAGATAGAATGGCGAAAGAGGGAAATGAATGCATGGTGGCCGAAAGCGCGGTGGAGGTGACACGACGTTGCGGCAGTGTGCCGGTCAGCGCTGCTCTCCCTGTCTGTGACTCTGTGTTACATACTTGTACACTACAGCAGAGCTCCGCAACCTTTTATCTTCCACGGCACAACGTTTTTTCGATGATTCCGCGGCACACCGAAAGTAAAAGCTTGCAAATACATAAATTACAATAATACGTATATGTTCTTATTAGATAAAAACACAATAAAATATCTCTATGTATCAAGATAATTATAATCATTTAAGTTTTATATAAATCATTTTGAATTCTACAATAACACAAGAACAAAAATACTTGTAAATTAGTTTACAAGTATTTTTGTAAATTAGTTTACAAGTAAGCAAATTTTGTCTTTAAACTTTTATATTAAAATTTGTTTTTTGATCTTTACTTAAGACTAATAAATCAAAGTTAATTTAAACATAACTAATTTATTAATGAGTTATTTTAGCTTGTTTTGATGAACATATGCACGTTTTATATTTGGCTCTGTATTAGAAAGAGTTACCAGAAGTGCATGGTCAAGACCCTTTAAACACGATCGTTTGTCATTCGACAGTGGTCATTAGAACTAGTGTCGAAAAGCTTTGTTCGTATAAGTATGTTGTAGAAAAAGGGAGCAAAATTGCAATGGCTTTGACAGAAATTTGTGAATATTCTTTCTTAACTGAAATCTAGAAATATGACGCTTGTGCATACATACAATGTATGGTAACTACATGGGTTTTTTTTTTTTGTATAATTTCGACCCAGAGAAATTACATATTAGCAAAAAGTTAGAGGAATATTTTACATAGAAAAATTTCTGACTAATGCCGTGGTTAATTTTATTATTACTATCGATAAAATAACCGCGGCACAGTCAAGATCAGCTCGCGGCACACTAGTGTGCCACGGCACGGCAGTTGCGGAGCACTGCACCACAGTTCCAATTTACTCCAGCCACAAATACTGTAGTAACGAGCGACGTGCTTGCTTGCTGCTTTACTAATAGTTTTCAGATTTAAATCATTACTCAAACTTTTGTTACAATTAAATTCTAGCATGTATCAATATAATTTTGTATATTTTTTTTTGTAGTCAACCGCGCACCCCCAAGGGGTACGCGTACCACAAGTTGAGAACCATTGAACTAAGTAATTTGTAAGATATAAGATCATAAAATTTGGCTTTTATGCCGTGTCTAATCTGTTATGTATTACTATGGGGTTATGAGGACTCCTGAACACGGGGAATTAAGTTTGTTTAACAATAAGTTTAGGAACAATCTTTCTTCTCAGTAACTCTTTATCTTTATCTCTCTCATTATTTTCTGTTAGCTTTATAATGACTTCGTACCTAAATTTAGCATTTCAAGAAAGTGAGTATTGAAATAGAGGATTTGAGATAAGTTAGGAGTAAGACTTCCAATCAAACAGCATAAAATACATTAAAACAAGTCTCAGTTTATTTACCTAAAATTATGCATTATATCAAATTGTGATAATTTTTTTACGCTAACAGAAGAATATAACATTTTCTCATTGAGTAATCTCAGAAAGGAATCTAAAAACCATTAAGAATTTTTCTCGCCGATATTCACCTGCTCCGTAAACTAGCAGTCTAACCATTTGCAGTCTTAATTTTCTTTACCTGAAATCCTTTATTTCGTCTCAGACTAACAGGGCATTTGAGAATCGAAATGGGAAATTGCTTTATCAAGAATCATGATAGAGCTAACATAAAATAATTGGTCATAAAATAAAGGAATAACTAAAAATAAAGATTGCTGCTGTTATCTCCAAATTTTTAAACAAATTGCATTTATAACCGGCATGCGATTTACACTCACTTTTTCCCTAAAAATTTCAAAACTTAAGTGCGAATGGAATATTGTCTCTAAATGTGAGCTTGCAAAAGTGGCATACAATGCATTTAGATTTTTTTTCTTACCTATAGTTGCAGGTTTTTCATTACAAAAGAATGGACTATACTCTAAACTTTTCTCTCAGATTGATGGGTACATAAAATTGTTACTATATGTTTCTGAAAAGTCTTTCTATGTATCATAAAAGTTGTACTTAGACCACTTTCACCCAAAAGTCCATGTAAGATCTGAAAGAGAGAGAGAATCACATTTTCGAAAGAGAAATGTATTTTTTCAATGCATTTAAATGTAAGTTTTAACATAATGTAGGTTTTAAACAAATGTTTGCTTTAGATCTTTATAACGGGGTGTTTGTTCAGAATCGTTTATATTCTTCAAGAATAGTTCTTATTCTGAGAAGATTTTTAAATGCTATGCGATAAATGGAGTAAATATATATATGAAAAAAACATTCTATGAAAGTTTTTCTTTTATATTCATATCCTTTGCTCTGATGGTGGGATTAGGAATGAATATATTTAATAGTTTGTGTATAAAAGTGTGAATTTGGCTACATAGCCCTGAAAGAAATTTTAAGGTGAAGTACATGGAACAAAGGTATTTCCACTATTTCGAGGCTAAACTGTAAAGTGGAAAAATATAAGTTGTTTAATCTGTATGCGACTTTCAGCTTTCCTTCTGATAAAGTTTTTAACTTAAACTAACTTTAGAGTATTTTCAGACCTCCTTAAATTCTTGAAATCTAGCAACGAATTGGGCATTTTTGTTACGAGGCATATACTGAGCAATTATTCAGTAATTTCAAAATCTTTGCTTTTTGAACCTTGTTATGAGAATAGAAATACATGCATTTATCATAAGTTAATGTTATAATTAGTTTTGTAGTAAAACAGTGCTTATGTAAAAAATGTGAAACAGATGATTTATCTAAGTAATTTGTCAGGTATAAGATCCTAAAATTTCTCTTTTATGCCATGTCTAATCTGTTGCGTATTACTATGGGATTATGAGGACTCTTAAGAAACATGCCAATAGTAAATTAAGTTTGTTTAGTAATAAATTTTGGATCAATAATATAAATTGAAATTTTAATTTTAATACTCTCATGTTTCACCATGTTATGAGAAGGAAATATTCACATCAGCGCTTAATATGACACGAGCAAGAGATGTTTTATGAAGTTATGGGATTTAATCATAAAAAGTGCTTACTTTACTTGAATCTAATACTTAACTGTTGAATATTTTACCTCGTGTACAACAGACATCCGCCGTTTATATAGTACGACAAAAGCAACAGAAAAGGTTAGAAGATTTAAAGATAATTTTAGATTTAAAAACAGTGATCTTTTAAATCCTCGAAGTTTTCCTGCAAAAGTGATATTTTCAAAATGAATACATTTTTAATTGCGTGCCATTTGACAGAATACATTGTTTGAACTGGTGATTATCCTGAAAGCTGTTTTTGATTGTCACACGAATGAATCTATGAGAAAAAACTCTGTCTCAATATTTAATGCAGGTTTAAAGGAGATTTTGATTAACCAAATTAGTGATAATTTGGATTAGAGAGGACCTGCGATTATCTTGAAAACGACTGGGGAAATAAATCGTGGAATCCATATGAGAAAAAAGACAGATGGAAATAATAGAATTTTATAATTATAAAATTATCTATTCTATTAGAATTTAAAAGAATGCATCAGTTGTTCTCTATTCATCACAACTTTTAAAAGAATGTCCTATTCAAAAAATATCCTGTTCAACACTACAAACATTTATTTAAAGAAATATAAAAAAAAATTATTTTAAAAGTATTTTTTTGGAATTTTAAAACAAAGGAACTTTCCAAGTCACAAACACTTTATTCTATTACAAATAAAATATAATACATCCTTCTGGATTAAAAATAAACTTCGTTTCTATCATATTGTACAGGAAACATTGCTGTGAAAATAGGTTTAGAAGACTAAATGATATGTGAATACACATTTTAAGAGGGCGGTTAGATAAAGGCTGGAACTATTTTTAATTACTTTTAACAATACTCATTAGCGGCTTAAAAATTGGAGCAGAGGAAATATGCTAGAGCATTATTTTCTGACAAATAGCAATCGTTTGTACAGCACAAATATTTGAACTTACACTTAAATGTACTGATTACTTTTATGAATAGGAATCAACAAGTTTTGCTTCTGAAGAAAGGCGCATGTAATTCCGAGAAATTATACCCAAGCTGCAAAGCATTTGGTATTATTTCAGTAAAAAAGTCTCCTTAATCAAGATATAACCTTAAGTTATATGCTCATAACGCATAGCTTCCTTCTACGTCTTTAAGTCTGTTTTAAGGGAAAGCTACCTATTGCTTTTTAAAACTTTAAAGCTGTGAATGGCCAGAAAAAAGTACCAGAAGATCATAACTGGGGAGTTCAGCTCAGACTCAATCACCATAATCCCCCACCATGGTAAATTACGTTGATGTCATTGTCATGTGGTAAATGTCATGAAATGCTTATCTCATCTTCTATATACCAATTATACCTCTCCAAATGATTTTTTCTCGTCTCCGACGCTGAAGTCGTTGCTGAATATAAGGCTGCAGATTTGTAAATCGCATCTGTCACAAAGAAGTTGAGGGTGATTCTAGAAAACAATATAAAGAATGGCTTGTTTAAGTGCCGACAGCTGTAAAGCGGAATTGAACAAGAACACTCTAATCGGCCAGGACCACTTTGATAAAAACAAGCGTGTAGGAGTGGATAGCAAGTAATAAACTGTTTTCTTAGTATATGAATCTCAGTATTCCGCAACCTCAGTTTGAAAAACCGATCGTAATTTGTATTTTATTAAGTAAAATAGTAGATTCATGTTCAACACGTAAAAAAAAATTGAATAAAAAAAAAATAAGTTGTTCCTTTTCAGCTGAAATATGGTAAAGATTGTATTTCATGAAATTAGCATTAATTTTTGTTTCTATGCAAAAATATATGGATACTAAATTTCCTGAAATGAATATCTACAACTTTGGTCAAACAGTCTGCTGATGGATTATGTATAAAATTTACTGAAAAAAAAGCAATTCAGTTGACTAAAAGACTTTGAGTCAATAGTAAAATAATCTGGTAGTAAAGTAAAAATAATTGAAATATTTATTTAGCTGCACATATTTTGAACTGCAATGGGGGAAAATATAAAATAAAAAATAAAATAGAAAAATTTCAGTGTATTTTCTTTATATTTTCGATTAGAAAATGATTTTGGGCTTCGGTTAGTAATATATGGTCTGATACATATCTAATTTATATTATGACTCTGATATCGATACTACTTTATATTTATTTTTGTTTGTTTGACTGAATTATTTTGAATAAACTAGATGCTTTGATGATGGTAAAAACAATATAATAATCCTCCTAAATTTAAAATTTGCTATAAAATTTAGTCTTATATGAAAGTTTCATCATTTATCTACATTGATTGCTACCTTATTTACAGTTTATAATTTTCTCATCGTTTTTTATTGTAATTGTAATGTTATTATCTGATTCTCTTAAAGGTCATGTATTTTAAGAAAACTGTATTAAATGAATAAGTGCCATAATTTGTGTTACAAATTTTCATGATTTAAAACATGCAATGTACAGCATATATTCAAAATTGTTTATAGCGTAGAAAGATCTCACTTAAGCAATAGACAGAAATAAAAAATAATTTTTTTAAAAATCTCACACCGTCGTTTAAACTACCCTTAAAAATAGAATTGAAATAATCAGTAATATTTTGTCTTTATCTCAATAATTAAATTTTAAAAGAATGTTTGAAATTTTTCATTTAAAAAATCAAATGCAAACATTTTATAAATTACTTGATTAAAATTCAATATCCCAGAGAAATAGAAATATCAGTATTAAAATAGACATCATTTTTCCACGTGTGTTGTAATTGAATTTATTTCAGCGAAGCTTATTAAATATTTTTATAACACATAAAAATATTTTATCAGAAATGCATCCTTTGGCTGAGAGTAAATGTTATTAATTATTTTGTAACATGTGTCATCTTTCAATAATAATAAAATAATACAAAAAAAGCTGATCCAGGTTTTAAATTTGTGATCCTGCTTAATCTTGACTAGAGCTTTTAAGGGCCATTTGATACCTTAAAAAACACAATTTGTTATTAAAGGAGAAGTTCTATACTCTTAAATACTGCGTAACATTGGCAATCTGATACTGTTTTGAAGGTGTGATTATCTGAATGAGTAGCTTGATTGTAGGCAAAATATCAATTTATTTCAAATAAAATTGGTATTTTTAGTGCGTATACTGAAAATGTAATCAACATGTAAGTCATAAAAGAAGATAAGAGCCATACAGCCTGAAATGTTACACTGTTTTCCTTGGATAGTTTCGCAAGAAACTAATAACTTGAAACAAATTTGATAGGTGTCATTTGGTAGGATCATTTGAAAGAAAAAGTGTATTGTTTACTTTTCTGCGGATCTAAATTTATGACAATATTATCCGAAGCCATTTATATATTATTAGGTTATTTTTATATAAGTGTAACTATATCTACAAAAATTTCAGAAAAGTAGCTAATTTTGCTTCTAGCAAATATTTCTGGTGAAATTTTTGCTTCTCTAGTTTCGTTTAAAGATATATTTTCTAAGGAAATAAGTGAAATATGATCCTGAAAGCAAATATATATATCACAGGGAGATTCTCTCTTTACTGAGAATATCTTCCCGCAATTGAAAACCTTATACTATGTTCTCGTGAAATCTTGTTTAAGGATTAATCAACATAAATTGTTACTCTCTGAGGACTGTTATACAAGCAGTGTAAGTATATTTGATATTGATTTGCGTTATAATGCTACATGTGATGAGAAAGCTTCGCATTAAGTTTCATTCAAATTATTTTTAGACTTGACATTTCAGAATAAAAATGTAAAAATATAAATTTCGAGATAACTTTGCTTCTATTAAGATATTTATTATTGTCTAGTTGTTACGACGTCTTCTTAAGATACTATTTCAAACTTAAATTTAAAGAGCCGTCAACAAATAAAACTTCAAATGCCATTTTATCCAAATCAGTCTATTTAGTTACAAGATGACAATGCAAACAAATTACATTATAATAGCAAAGGCTGTCTCTTTCGTTGTTTTTCAAGGGAGTTTTAGTGTGTGGTACATATAGTCTTTACACGTGCCGAGGGCGTGACCTATGGAAAAATGCACAAACCCGTAGGCGCTGAAGTTATTTTCTTCTTAAATATGACACTAACACAAGTTTTCGAACTTCAGCTAAGCAAAATTGTAGGATAAGACTCTTTTTTACTTTGGGGTGATCTTGTAATTATTGTCTCATATTTTGTTATCTGACCATTTGTGAAAACTGTAAAATAACGGTTCAAGACACAGGCTGGAACGAAATTTTTGTGCATACTAAGGAGGGTCATTTTGTTTAACGAAATCAAAAAGCCTATTCTGCTCAAACAGTTTTATCTTTACTTTTAGAGTAAAACTTATCTACTATAATAAAACTATCTCAGTCAAACATAATTACGAAGCGGCAAATTCAGTTAATCCATCTTATTATGCATGGGGAAGATTAAGTTGAATTAAATCAAGTAAATCAGTTTCCATCGACCAAGAATCGAATCAGTTTCTACTAAATGACCTGAAAGGAGGTTTAAAATTGAATATCTAAACTTCGGTCATTTTTTTCTTTTAAAATAAATCATATGCAGTTGAAGCATCTACACTATCTACACACTCACACACAAACATAAATATGAAGTATTAAAATAACGAAGAATATGTTATACACACACACACACACACACACACACACACACACACACACATATATATATATATATATATATATATATATATATATATATATATATATATATATATATATATATATATATATATATATATATATATGTATATATATGTGTGTGTGTGTGTGTGTGTGTGTGTGTGTTTAACATAATCATGTCTCATTCAAATATTTTTTTTAATATGCCGTACAATCTTTTTCACTATTTATCTCTTTTACGGAATTTTCTTTTTGTCGTATCACCTTACCGAATCTGCTCGTCTCGCCATCATACGTTTACTAACCAGTAACGTCTTGAACTCCGGCTGAAACATTACATATCAGTGGATTCCTAGCCACTGCAGTGTGCTGAGTAACAGGCGAGTTGATTATCTTGCTGAAAACGGTTGCAGATCACTCAACTCGTATACTCTTTCCCTTATCTCCGAGCTTGTGCTGAAATAGACAAAAGAAAATCAGGGATGCATTTGACAATATACATAAAATGCAGGCCTTGGGTAAGGCTTGGAGTGAATTACTGTCTTACCTTATCCCTCAGGACTTCTCAAGACACATTGCTGTTGCAAATTTTAGAATAGTGACATCTCATGACTTTGACACCTATATCGCATCGGCGTCCATCTTCTCCTGACTTCTTCCTCTTTGTTCTGTTAGTGAACTTATGGACTTTTAGCACTTTTTAATGTTTTCTTCTCTTCAAGAAAAACACATTTCAGTCGCAATTTTTATAAT
The DNA here is from genome assembly GCA_907164885.2 of Dolomedes plantarius. NCBI lineage: Eukaryota > Metazoa > Arthropoda > Arachnida > Araneae > Dolomedidae > Dolomedes > Dolomedes plantarius. Next base: position 137,811,610 of record OU015491.1, on the reverse strand, counting down.
ATAACTCCCCTCTACTGGGCTGCCCGTGAGAAAATAAGGTCACTGGACATGGGACACATGAAGGAGAAAAAAATATAGATTTTCTTTTTGTAAATTTAAAGTATCTTTTACCATAATTGGAAAATTCATAGCAATTTAACTATTTTTGTCAATATTTTACTGATTCTGAACAATAATTCTCTTTAAACATTCAAAAGTTTTTTTAGGGAATAAGTATAAGAATTTATTTATTTTCAGCAAAATTTATTTTCATCCATTCATTTCTGCCCATTAAACACGATTTTTTGGAGGGAGGAGGAGGCAAAGGTTAACACATTCCTTTCCTGTATATTACTGAAATAATACTGATTTTTTTTATGTTCTTTTAAAATATAATTTAAATTTTGTTTAATGTATGGTATTTCTTTCTTTTCTAATGAAGTTGCATTGCGGAATAATGGTAATAGTTCTTTATATGTGTTTAATAGCATAATTGAGATTATTTAAAATTCATTTGCAACCGAAGAGGATTACTAAAGATTTTTTCCTCATTTCTATAACTGAAAAGTAACTCGACGAATATATTGAAGTATCAGAAAAATGAAAAAAAACAGGTTTATGTCTATAAGATTGAAATAAATGTTTGAGGTATATCTTTAAGATTATTGAATGATAAATTGCGTTATTCCCGTAAGCAAAGTTTTTAATTTTAAATCCCGCAATCCAGTTTTTTAAATATGGAATTTTTAAAAAAAGTAATAGAAAATGACAGTTTCATAGATTAAAGAAAACTGCTTCTTTATATTTTATAACATTTTAAATGATGATCTTTCTAAAATTTTACGAAAATATTTTCAGATCCCGTAATTTTAATCAGTTTTACTTGTTTATAAATAAAATTTTTATCCAACAATCTTATAAAATTTTCTGATGGTACTTTAGCTTATAAATTTCCAATTTAGAATTAAAATAATGATAATAACAGTAGTAAATCCTGAATATTTTTCTATATTATATTTGAGTGGGGCTACTTTTTAATACTAGAATTTCCTAAGAAAATATCTTTTTTTCCTTAAGCAATCTATGCTTCTTAAATAAAAAAATAAATTAAAAAAACTGGGAAATACTGAAAAACCACATTAGCTGATAGAAATTAAAGCAGCTGCTGATGTTATTTGTATAATTGATCTCTTTTCTACTGCACGTTTTCAGAGATTTAATGTGTACAACATTTCGCGTAGGAAAGGAAAAAATACTTTCATCGTGATTTCTGCTTTATTTAAGTTTTTTTAGGGGGTTTAAGTAAAATTTGTTTTTCTCCGAGAACAGTATTTTGTTGGATTGATTTTATCTATTTTGAATCAATAGCAAAGAAAAATGCACATTCGGATGATATATTTTTAATGAATAATATTAGAGACTGAAAGCTTTGTTTTACTTTTCATTTTAATTAGTGTAAAGCTTTCAAAGTACAAAACTTGCATCTGTTTTTTTAATTTATTTAGAGATAAAACGTGTTTACACTTTTCTTCTTTACGTCATTTATTTTCTTTTCAGTTTACAAAACATAAGTATTATAGAGTGTAAAGGAACTTTTTCTTCTTTATATACTACAAAACAACAATCACAGATGGTTCTCCCTTTCAATCGCACACTGTCTAATCTTGGAGATAAAATGTTTTAATCTTGAAAAATATTCATTATTTCTCCCCGTAAGATAAAATAAATATTTTTTTTTACTTTATTTTGTACTAAATTAAAAAAAGGAATTTTACTTTATTTTGTTTACTCTCCTGTATTATTATAAAGTTGAAATTTGATTAGCTTCGTGTTTCATCTTTGTTTACAAATGTCACTAATATGAAATCTAGAATGAAAGAACTTCATTGGAAGCAAAGCCATTTTCTTTCTTTTTATCAGTAATCTTTTTATATTATTATTTTTTCAGCCAGTTGTTTTATCCTTGATATTCCTGTGAAATATTTCCTATTTCTACCCTGGTCTAATTCTTTTCTGTTTTAGATTTTAATTAAAAATTCTACTTATGGTTTCCTTGGGTCTTCATCTTATATTTTAAGTAGAGTTGGTGTCCAGTTGATTAAAGACAATTTTTATTCTTTTGACACGATGCCATCAAGTTTAAATAAACGCTTTAGGTCACAGATATAACATCAAAGTTTCACTATCGACATTAAAAATGGTGTCATTTCTAATTTCGAAAACAGAAACTGCTTGGGAGATTAAATGAATGCTTTCACAATAAGCGAAGGTAAGCAGATGGCGCCCATTGGATGGCGCCCATTTCACAACCACGAAATTGTGAAATGTGAAATTGCCAACACAAGAAGTAGAATAGCCACAGGAGTGAAGGGAACGCAGGAAAAACAGGTTGGGCCCGAGAATACTAGTCAAAAGATAAATAGGAGAGGAAAATATTTACAAATTATTTTGCCTTCCTATTTATTTTCGGGATTCTTTCCATTTTCGGACCTGCTCTCAGCCCCTTTCTATTTAACTCGCATTTTCTTTACTCCATGGCTTCTACCCTTCTCTACTTTTCGTGTTGACAGTTCACTCAACACAGTTTTGCTGTTGTAGAATGACAACATTCCTTAACGCTATTGGCTTACTTATCCTTATTGTGTAAGCTTTCTCTCTATCTTCTCTTGATAATGAAAGCAGTTCCAAAGTTCCAACTGAGACCATTTTAACTGTCATTAATAGGGAAATTGTAACGTTATTTTTATCCCCTGGTTATTTTCACGAGTAGTGTCATGTTTCTTATAATTTAAAGTGTTTGTATCGTTAAAAGAATTAAAACACTTCTTTGCCTTAAAACAACAATCAGGCTCCTTAGTCAGTTTGGAAATTATGAACTGATTTAACGCTAACCTTATGAAAAACTTAAGTCCACGAATTCGGACAATTTTATGAGATTAATTTTTCCATCTTTCACTATTTCTTACGTGATATGTATTTTTTAAAGGATTCAATATCGTTAATAAAAGCCTTTTTGTAAATGAAATATTAATTGTTTATCTAAAGTAATGGACGTAGTGGCAGTTCGTATCCAGTATTAATTCTCATATGAAAGAAATCGACTGCCACTTTTTCTCCTATCGTATAGGCACATCATTATACGGAGTGAAAATTTATGTGTTTTTAATTCAAGAAAAAGCTGTGCCAAGCTACTCTTTCTAATTAGCCCAATTTTGCCTACGTGTCATTTCTCATGCACCCGATGACATCATGTAATTTCAAGCTGCGAAATAATGAAAGTCTGCAATGCCTGGAGTTATCATTAATCGATTTATAACTTGAAGGGAAAAAAGTGGTAATTTTTATATATTTTTTTGCCTTAAAAGGCTTTAGAATTATTTTTGATGTAATGTTTTCTACACATATTCCGGCTGCCTTAATTCTTGGGAAACTTACATAGTTTGTGGACCATCTGTAAATAGATCAGTAAAATTAATAAGATATCGTTTTCCGAAATACTTACGGGGCAATAGTACGCTGCTCATTACCAAATGTAAAGTATTATTAATAAAAATGCATTCCATGATAGTTTTAAACTGAGATATCAATATTTAACAGTAAATTGAAATAAAATTCTTCATTTGTAATTAATTATATTTTGTTTGTGTATTTATAAAAATATATCCTCGCATTTAAGCTTTATTCGTAAAAGAAATTATTAAGGACTTAATAATTTACTGTCATGATAAATTATTCTAGAACAAGTTAAAAACAGTTAAGGGGAAAATATTTACAATATATTATTTGTGGAATGTGAAAACTTTTGTTGAAAATTTAAGTTTCTACATTGAAATCTTCTTGTGTTGAAAAAAAAGAAACTTTAATCATTATTTTATTCCTCTGGAAATATAAAATGCTAAAATCCTTATTTTGAATTTAATAAAAAAATTCTGCATTTGAAAGAAGGTGAGTTCAAGAGTACATAAGAATCCATTTAGTCCACGACACTGATTTCTATGATATGATATAAGTTTTTAATATTTCTCACAAAATAATAAATTTAGTATTAGGAATATCCTAAGTTTGATTTATTCAATTTTTACTCATATTTTCACTGGGTCTTAGTGCAATAACACATATGTGAAATAAATAAAAACTATCGTAAATATTTTATTTAAACCTATGATTCATGTAGGATTAAATTTATTTCATGTTTTGTTCATTAATGACAGTTAATAAATGAAGATATTTTGGGGATGAACGTTGTAACAACCGTTTGCTGGGATCAGCTATGCACCCAACTGCTAGCAATTTCTGGGATCAGAAATCACAGTTTGCTATTTCATTCCTAACTCCCATATATTTTTACTGCCAATAATGAAGATGTTTGGCTATTTATGATTAGTTGTTTATGTTTAAATGATGCTGATTTTTTGTTTCAATGAGCATATTTGTAACATGTTTACTCATCGGTAAAAATCATTCATTAAAACAGAACAACGACTCAATTACAACAATCTACCTTAAACTTTAAAACGGTGTGTTCTAATATCGAGTAGGGTGCTCTGATAACTGATACACTTTTGCTGATTTTTAAATCTTGCGACTGAAAATCGCTGACTTTAATGCTGTCGTTGTTATTTGAAAAGTACCTTATTTTTACAAAGTAGATCAGTTGAGACATGTTAAGACAGCGTGATGCTTCAAGTAATGAATATAAGCAGAAGTATACGTGTATGCTCAAGTAAAATCACATTTGTATATAATTATAAATATATATATGCTTTACATAAATAGATAATAATTCTATATTTTTTAAATTTTCAATAAAAACAATTTTAAATGATGAAGGATTTATAAATTTTGTCCCGGTAAACTTTTACTGAAATTCACCATTCAGAAACGAGTCAAAATGTCACAGCCTGCGAAATAGAACTTAGCCCAAAATCACAAATAGGAAGTATGTCGGAAAATTTATATTTTCAGGCAGAAGTCAGATTTTCAATAATTTAATAGAACCAAGTGCATCAGAAATTTCAATTTAGGGACCGTCTGTTATGCTGGTGTGAGAAGTAAAACATTTCTTTTGTTATTGTTTGCGGTTTGTACAACATATATAGTAAACTTTTTCTCCTTCACATTTGCAACTTGAGCCTATCAAATTCAGAAGCACTAGAAACAACAGATAGACTTTTTTATGCTGTTGTCCACGCAAGCATACGTAGAAGCAGTAAAAAAATATGATATGGTCCATTTAAGAATAAGTTTCGGTGAACATTTGCCTTATCAGTTTAAAGGACATTTTTCAGAACATATACTAGACATTGACCTGCGGTTAAACGGCTTCCTTCAACCATTCTGCAAAAAACTTCCATTGGAAAAGGGAATTTCGCCCTCAATTCTAAAGAGAAGATAAATGAAACGGGTTAAAACCCTCTAAGAAAAAAAAATTGGTTGGTGAAATAAATTTTTTTCTCTCTTAATAAGTATAATACGGTCATTTTTTCGTAAGTTGCATTCATCTGTCATGCAATTTATAAGCTATCAAAAATATGTTGATACACAGTATTTATTTGTTTTTTAAATTAGTGAGACTTTTTAAATTGATAAATTTAGGCTGAAATTGTTTTTCTCTATCTTTTATATGATCCCCGTTTCAGTTAGTTATAAATTCATATGATTATAATATATTCATGTATAATATGACTTCATGTTTGGTTCGTGGCAGCTCTGATTTAAGGGTTTGCATAAAACAAAAACAAACTTGACTTTAATCCGCTTATTTCTGTAACATATATGTTGTCTTTACTTACACACACACACACACATATACAGAAGGTCGTTCGCACTTAATGGAAACGGTTTTGATAGTTAAGTTTTATGCATAAATGCCGTATTTTATGCGGTGATTTGCTTCTATCTGATAGCCATGGTGTTTGACAATAGTTCTAGCTCAAATTGTTCATGAAAGTAAATTTTTGCTTAGTACTGTTATGTCAGTTTTACCTCATTCCTCTTAGACCGTTTTCCAAAGTCCTTTCAGCGTTCTTAGATGCCGTTTTCCTAAGGCTCGTATTAAAAATCCGAAATCGCAAAAGTCCATTCGAGAAGAGTCAGGTAATTTTGCAGGTATTTCATTAAATGGGATACATTTTATTCATGTTTCTGATTCTTCCTTTGCTAAATAAGCGGCAGTTGATTTAGACGTGTGACTAGAGGCTTTGTCCATATGAAGCTCAACTTTATCAATGTCCTTTCCATATAAGGCTGGAATTTCTTCTTCAAAAATTGGTTCTAAAATATTCTGCTGATAGTAGAGTGAATTAATTGTGGCTTTACTTGAGACTTTTTTTATTTTTAATGTGCCGTTGTAACAAAATTGCTACTATCATGAACTCGTTTGAGAACTTTGCTGTACACTGTACATATCCCATCTGTACATATCCCATCGAGTGTTGCCACAAATTTTCATTTTTCAGCAGCTAGGTGTTTTTCATACAATTTTCTACAATTTGTTTTCCTTTCTGCAATATGCTTTGGCAACAGCAAAGGAACTTTAGGTTTAAACATCTTTTTTAACTTCAAATCTTTATGGATGATTTTACTTGCAGTGCCAGAAGACATTCCTAGTTTCGATGCAATGGATATTTGAGTCGTCGTATTTTCTTTTAGGATCAGAGACTTCACTTTTTTGATATTTACCTGCGTTCGAACAGTCTTAGGATGAGGTTTAGTGGTCATATTTTCATTTTTACTTTCAGTTAGACGTTTTATCCCTTTCACATTTAATATATTATAAATACCTATTTTTGAAATGCTATAACCGCAATTTTTACACCGCTTTATAATTTGTTGATAGGAATATTTCTCCCCGGAAAGTGCAGTTACATGATCTTCGAGCCATCTATCAATTTTAGGAGCCATTTCCAAAATAAATCTTTTATTTTACATTCCAATCAAAGCTAAACAATATCAGATGATTACTCTGAAGTTGTCAAATTTTTATCTCAGAATGCAAACGCCAAAAAACAAATTACAAAATCGTTTTCATAAAGTGCGAACGACCTTCTGTATATATATATATATATATATCAGATGTATATATATATATATATATATACATACATACATACATACATACATACATACATACATACATACATATATAATTAGTGTGTATATTCGGCCTTTTTTGTTTGAAAATTTGATATGAAAATATAAATTCTGGAAAAAAAGAGATGTAGAACGACACAAAAAAAATTAACGTATCACTACTTCTTAATTCATACAAAGCTCCATTATGAGTGGTAAAATTATTTTCTCAAAACATAACAGTGTTTAAGTTCTAAAAAACTTAAGGTCTTTAACACGTTAGGACCTAACGTGTTTCGGTTTTAAGAGATGTACTAACGTGCTAAATTGCATTTTATCTCATCACATAACTAGCCGTTTTAATTACGTCTTGTTAGCATTAAGAATAGCAAATGTTAATCTCTAAATGACAATAATAAGAATAGTGATATATCACACGCATTATTTTCCCGTACGCTAAAGTGAGTCAGAATGAATAAAAAGCATTTCTCAAAGTTAATACTAAAAAAAAAACAATTTTCACACATTGCAGATTAAGGTTTATAATCCATCGAAGAATGAATGAATTGCTCTATAGACAGAAAAAAAATAGTTGAAAAAATTTTATAATGATGGAAGTAGTAGTCGTATAAGCTGAGTCCTTTTATTCTAAAATCTGCGGCAAAAATTTCCCCGAAAGTATAAAAAGCTGAACTTTTTCTTTGTATCTTAATTTGTGTTGGAATAGCTTGGCGGAAGCACGTGACTTGATGTTTCCGCTACATTATTTGAAGAAAGTGTGCCCTACAGAATTCAAAATGAAATTGGCCTTTCTATTTTAATGTCCATTATTGTTCTGGAGAAAAAAAGAAATACATGGACATGACCTCGAATCTTAGTAGGAACTTGTTTTAAAAATTGACTGAGAGGAAAACGCATTTGAAAGATATCCGTCAAAAGAAATAACAAAAGATTATATTTTAAATTAGAAATACGATAATATCATTAAATTTAAGGTATTTATTATAATGAAAAAAACAGATGTTCTAGAATAATAATTTTGCTACGACAAACTGAGGTTTATTCATATAAAGACTGATAGGACTAAAAACTTGACATTTATGTGTTTGTATAATTGGAAATGTAGCCAGTAAATTATAAAAATGTGCAAATTAAAAAAACTCTTTAACAGTCTCCAACTTGTTTTAAAATTGACTGAAAGGTAAGCGCATTTGAAATATCTGCTTCAAAAGAAATAACAAAAGAAAATCTTTTAAATTAAAAACACGATAATTTTGTTAAATTTAAGGAATTTATTATAATGAAAAAACATACGTTCTAGAATATAATGTTGCTACGACAAACTGAGGTTTCTCCATTTAAAGACTGATAGGACTAAAAATTTGACATTTATGTGTGTGTATAATTGGAAACGTAGCCAGTTAATTATAAAAATGTGCGAATTAAAAAACTTGTTAACAGTTTCCAACTTGTTTTAAAAATTGACTGAGATGAAAACGCATTTGAGAGATCGCCGTCGAAAGAAATAACAAAAGAATATATTTTAAATTAGAATTACGATAATTTCATTAAATTTAAGATATTTATTGTTATAGAAAAACAGATGTTCTAGAACAGAGCTCCGCAACCTTTTATCCTCCACGGCACAACAACGTTTTTTCGATAATTCCATGAAACACCACAAGAAAAAGCTTGCAAATATATAAATTACAATAAATACATATATGTTTTTATTAGATAAAAAAACACAACAAAATAGCTCTATGTATCAAGATAATTATAATCATTTAAGTTTTATATAAATCATTTTGAACGATACACCAACACAAGAACAAAAATATAAAATTTTAGTTTACAAGTAAAAAAAATTTCTCTTTAAATTTTTATATTAAAATTTGTTTTGTGGTCTTTACTTAAGCCTAATAAATCAAAGTAAATTTAAACATAACTAATTTATTAATGAAATATTTGAGAGTGTTTTGATAAATGTGCGTTTTATATTTGCACGTTTTATATTTGGCTCTATAACAGAAAGAGCTACAGTTCATGGTCAAGGACTTTAAATATGATCGTTTGTCATTTTCAATTAGAACCAGCGTCGAAAAATTTTGTTCAAATAAGTATGTCGTAGAAAATGGGAGCAAATTTACAATGGCCTTGTCAGAAATTTGTGGATATTCTTTCTTAACTGAAATCCAGAAATAGGACGCTCGAGCATACATACAATGTATGGCCAACAACATGTTTTTGTTTTGTGTATAATTTCGACCCAGAAAAATTATATATTAACAAAAAGTTACAGGAATATTTTACTTGGAAAAATTTCTATTTAATGCGGTGGTTAATTTTTTTATTATCATAATCGATACAATCACCGCGGCACAGTCAAGATCACCTCGCTGCACACTAGTGTGCTATGGCACAGCGATTGCGGAGCACTGTTCTAGAATAATAATTTTGCTACGACAAACTGAGGTTTCTCTAATTAAAGACTGATAGGACTAAAAATTTGACATTTATGTGTTTGTATAATTAGAAACGCAGCCAGTTAATTATAAAAATATGCAAATTAAAAAACTCGTTAACAGTGTCCAACTTGTTTTAAAAATTGACTGAAAGGTAAACGCATTTGAAAGATCTCCGTAAAAAGAAATAACAAAGAATATATTTTAAATTAGAATTACGATAATTTCATTAAATTTAAGATATTTATTATTATAGATAAAATGATGATCTAGAATAATAATTTTGCTACGACAAACTGAGGTTTCTCCATTTAAAGACTGATAGGACTAAAAATTTGACTTTTGAGGCGGTGAAAGGCAAAGTGGTGTGAGTCAGTATGTCAAGTGGTGTAAATCAAAAGCGTTTTACTGCAAAAACTACAAAAATTCCACCATAAATTGAACAAATTATAATTCATAACGATTATTATAATATTGCAAATAATAACTATTTACAATTCCACTATAAATTGAACATGGATATTACATTTTTGCCCTCAAATGAAAAAAGTTCGAAATGTGACTTACACAACTTTGCCTTTCACCGCCTCATTTTTGTGTGTGTATAATTGGAAACGTAGCCAGTTAATTATAAAATTGTGGAAATTTGAAAACTCGTTAATAGTGTCCAACTTGTTTTAAAAATTGACTGAAAGGTTAACGCATTTGAAATATCTGCGTCAAAAGAAATAACAAAAGAAAATCTTTTAAATTAGAAACACAATATTTTTTCAAAATTTAAGGTATTTATTACAATAAAAAAAAAGATGTTCTAGAATAATAATTTTGCTACGACAGACATACTGAGGTTTCTTCATTTGAAAACTGATGAGACTAGAAATTTGATATTTATATACTTGTAGGACTGTAGATGTTGCCAATTAATTATAAAAACGTGCAAATTAAGAAACTCGTTAGCAGCTTCAATCTTGTTTACCTATAAATTGAAACATATTTTTGTTTAATTTAATTACTGTGCAACAAGTTTTTTAGAAGGAAAAAAATCAGTTACATTAAGTTACATCATGTTATTCCTCGATATCAAAAGAAAGTTGCTGGAAAGAAGATGGAAAAAATTACTCCCATATATTAAAAAGTTTCCTTTTTCCAGACTTGTTTTATTCATTTATTTTAGCCAATCTTTAAATATTTTATCAATACGTATTATATCGAACTAATTAGATTGAAAAATGGAAGGTATAATGTATTGAGTTTCGTCCGCCACTATAACATGATTAAAAATTAAATCATCCTATTTATAAGAAATCCATTAATGTAATTTGATACTTCTTTTAACAACATTCATTTAATTACGTTACTTTTCATCTATTTTATTCAAGTTTTAATAACAAAAGTATGCTTGGAAAGTTTTCATCGTAGAATTTCAATGCTTCGCTTTATACTTATTTTTAAAAAAACATAAATTTATTTATAAAACCTACACATGAATTTCGATGGTGAAAGAACGCATTTCAGTTGAAGACATCCCCGGTCTGAAAAGTGAAAGGAAATGGGAGAGTGATTTTGAAAAGGAAAGCACAACACTGCTGCAAACTTCTTAGTAATTCACTATTACTTTACCGGGGGTGAAATTCTAAGAAGAGATTTTACACCTTTAGTTATTTTCTAAATTAGATCTTTAGAAATGTTGTCAGTAAAATACACAATTATAACCATAATAATCATTTTATTTTAAGGTCTAATTTAATTTTCAGACCGTTTCTATATTATTTATGATGAAAATAAACATTCATACTTTATTTTCAGTATGTTTCAAACCATTTTTTTTTCATGCAACATATTTTCTTAAAAAATCACATTTTGGTTTTCTTATGAAAAGTAACATCGTATCAGTTTTGGATAAATGTTTCGATTCTACATTTCTGTTCTTTTGTTATATCATTTTTAGGATTATTTAGGTGTTTTCAATTAATACAACATTTCATTTATTATAAGTATCGTTATACCGAATTGCTTTACATACCTGTGCGTTTTCGAAAATATTTTTAAAAAACGTTAATTGATTTTTTTCATGTAAACGTAGAAGAAAAAATTTAAGCGATGTTACGTTAATTGTCCAACGTCCAGAAGTCACTAACAATATGTTCAGCCAAAGAGTTTAGATGCCCACCGAAGAACCCGGAAAACTGGTACATCTGCCTAATATCGTGTAAGGCCCCCACGAGCGCGCAGAAGTGCTGCAATACGACATGTCATGGACTCGACTAATGTCTAAAGGTATCCTGGAGGGCAGTCCAGAAATCCGTAGGAGTGCGAGGGGTTGGAAATCTCCTCTGAACAGCACGTTGCAAAGCATCCCAGATATACTCAATAATGTTCATGTCTGGGAATTTAGGTGGCCGATGGAAGTTTCTAATGTCAGAAGAGGGATCCTGCAACCACTTGGTAGCAACTCTCGACGTGTGGAGTGTCGCATTGTCCTGCTGGGATTGTCCGCCGGAATGTACAATGGACTTGAAGGGGTGAAGGTAATCGGACAGGATGCTGACGTACCCGTCACCTGCCACTGTCGTCACCTGTCAGTGTGACAGTGTCGACCCCTAGACATATCTGGGGTCCCAAATCACGCCAACTGAACACGCCTCATACCATAACAGAGGCTGCACCAGCTTGAACAGTCCCTTTTTGACACGTACGGTCCATGGATTCATGAGGTTGTTTCCATACCCGTACACGTCCACCCGCCTGATACAATTGGAAACGAGGCTCGTCAGACCAGGCAACATTTTCCAGTCATCAATAGTCCTATAGGGTGTTGGCGGGCCCGGGCGAGGCGTAAAGCTTTGTGCCGAGCTTCAACTACGGCACACGTGTGGGGCTGACGCTCCGAAAGCCCATATCAATGACGGTCCGTGGAACAGTTAACCCACTGACACTTGGTGATGACCGAGCAATGACATCCGCAGCAGTTTGAGGAAGTGTTGCACGTCTATCTCGTTTAAGGATTCTTGTCAGTCGTCGACGGTCCTGTCCTTTCAAGGTCTTTTTCCGGCCGCACTGCCGTCAGAGATTTGATGTTTTACTGGATACCTGATATTGACGGTACAGTCGTGAAATGGTCGTGTGCGAAAATCCAAATTGCATCGCTACCTCGGAAATGCTATGTCCCATCTCCCGTGCGCCGACTATAACGGCATGTGCAAAGTCACATAAATTGTGATAACCTGCCTTTGTAACAGCGAGAACAGATGTAACAGTTTCGCCAGACACTTGTTGTCTTATATTGGCGCTGCCGACCTCATCTTGTTACGCTGATTGGTTGCTTGTCTCCGCGGGAACGTTTGTAGTGGGAACGTCAACATGTCCACTGGACGCGTGATCAATGGAGGTCTGTTCTCTTTACGGATAAGTCCAGGTTTAGCCTCCGAAGTGATAGTAGGCATATTTTGATTTGGAGAGAACCTGTAACTCGTTTTCCTCCATCACACATCCGTGAAAGCGATGCATACGGATCAGGCAGTGTCTGTGTTTGGGGTGGTATCTCTTTGGTTGGACGCTAAGACCTCCAGGTCTTTCCCCGTGGAAATGTGAATGCGATTAGAATTGGAATGGATGTCACACCTATAGAGATGACATTCTTGATGCTTAAGTGGGCCCTTATGCTTGATTCTTTCGTGCTACACGACGATAACGCGAGACCACACAGGGCTTGCATCGTGGATGCTTATCTTGAGCAGGAAACAATTCAGTGCATGAAGTGGCCAGCTCGATCACCGGACCTGAATCCCATCGAGCATTTTTTGGAAGCTTTAGGACGACGTATAGCTGCTCTCAATCCTCCTCCTAGGACCCTAACCACGCCTTCAACTGCTTTTCAAGAGCAATGGCTCTCACTTCTTACCGAACTCATAGACCGCATAATTGACAGCTTCACACATCGCTGTTTGTGCTGTATTGCTTCTCGGGGGGATCATACGCCATATTAAAGGTAATTTTCCTATACCAAACTGACACATCCGATTAGTTCATTGCTAGTTTCTACAGCACCATAAATGTCTTGCGATTTCTTTTTATGCTATTTTATACCTACATATGTGGTGTATAAGTTTCATTAAATTCTACGCATAACTCTTTGAGTAATCGCTATTTTTGTGACTTTTCCTTAATTTTTGATAACCAGTGTATATATAAATATATATATATATATATATATATATATATGTATATATATATATATATATATATATATATATATATATATATATGAGTGTGTGTGTGTGTATGCATGTATTATAAACAGTAAACCACTGTTGAATAAATATCACGTTTATTTTTAAGTTGTTAATAGAAGCTTAAATATTGTGCATCAATAACAGCGTGTTCTGAAATGGAGGTATATCGCAAGAAAAATTATGCTTTATGTAGAAGGGGAAAACATTCTGTCATGAATTTCGGAAAATTTAATTATCAATATCTGACGCAAGCTTTTATGTTCTTTAAAAAAATATTAATGTAGTGTTGAATTTATAAACCTATTCACTCTACTTGTTGTTTTGTTATCTTGAGAAATTGTAATTTATACACATCTAGAAGAAAACGTTACAGTGTTCTCTAATTTTATTTTTATTATGATTGGGATTATTTATAGTAATTTAAAATATTTTCGTATACTTGCCGTTTGGGATGAAGACAATATAACTCAAAGTTTCATAAATTGACATAGTTTATGGCAAAAATGATTTATGAGTATGTATTTGCGTAGTGAATACCTATAAGCTATTTCATACCATTATTGCAAAAGTTTATGTACTGATTGCTGTCAATTTCAATTTCAATTCTATAATTCAATTTTTTATATTCCTTCCTCTCATTATATTATTGATTTTTTCTTGACTGCACCATTTTTTATGCGTAATTTAATATTTAAATAAAGTTACTACATTTTTTACACTGTCAAAATTTAATTGTTGGGTCCCCTATCTTCGCCAGTTTCTCACCAAGGCATCTTCCCTTGGATATTAGTGCATTGGCGTTTTTGGTAACACCTAAGGAAAAAAGTAATGAAAAATAAAAACAAGTAATTTTAAAAAATGTTTTCACTGAAACTAAGATAATTTAGGAAAATAATTTAGTAAATAGATGTATAATAAACCAATATTTACCCTACATAAACTAACTAATATTTTTAAGCACAAAATGCAGTAAAAACTCAATAAATTTAAATATACCTTTACCGTCCGGAATCATATATTCACATGCTGCTTTCGCAGAGCATCGAAAAAGAAAGCCCTGTTTCTTATACGGTTTTCACCACATCTACGTGCTCTAGTAAGAATCGAGCTGAGCTTTACACTGGCGCGTAACCTGTTGATTTCTTTTTAATCAGTTAGCAAGTACCCTCAGTTGAATTACCTTGCCCTTGTCTAGGGATTTTCGAATTCAATACTGTGAGTAAGGAATTGACATCACGGGTCATTTAGAGGCTTTCATCAGAAAAGCAACTATAGGAAATACAATAGTCCGATATGATAGTAGTTCCCACCAGCACATACTTTTTTATGATGTTTCTTTCGCTCAATCCTCAGCTTCTCAAAAACATTTAAGTTAATCCCTTTCCAAGCTACCTAATGCCCATTTACATTCCACGTTTTTAATCACGAGGAAATTTTCTTTTCCCAAACTCGCTCTCGAGAATACCTGTTGACACCAAGCCCTCTAAATTTCACATTTTCAGTCAAACACCCCTTCACACACAAAAAATCTCATCCAGTCTGCAACTGTGTGCTCACTCACATTCAAGTTATGGACAACCTGACAATTATTATTCTTATTAATCCACGTAAATTTTATCTGCAAATCAGAACTCATACCTTATCTGACAAAACCAATTCGAGACCTATTCTCACTGACCTTTTAACATGGGGTGCATTTTTACCGCTTTTCACACGACATCGTCATTTATAACCATCAATTTCATTGTTTCTTTCAATCAGTTTCATAATAGACATAGACTTGCTAATCATTTACACTAACGGTTATCATACAATTTTTTTACTAACCAATCAATCCCTTATTTTTTCAGCCATTAGATGAGCCATTAGAATTATTTAGATTCGCGTCTTTCTACACCTATTTAGCCCACCAAAGTCCAATTATAGAGACAGAAAATAAGCGGAAAACGAATTTTCTGTTTTCTTAAAGAAAACAAAAACTAGTTTTAGTCATTCATCCCTAGATCTATTATAAAAGGAGGTAAAAACAAACTGCTTTGAATTTAAAAAAATCCCCCTATGGAAATAAATTTAAATGAATACTTTATCAATTACTATAACGGGGAAAGAAATCGTCATATTAATAACTTTTTAAATACATAGGGTTTAATAAGGGTAAATATTGTAATAACAGTCTTGTGTTTAATAAGGGTAATAGTGTGATAAATACTTATTGTTTAACCTTCATGCTAATAAAATAATTTTGATCCTTGTTTATTCTGCGCAATGGACGAAGCAGTACGTTGCTCAAAGCGCGACAAATCCATGGCGAAGGGAAAAATGTGTTGCATTAATTTGACTTAGGAATCTGAGAAAAGGAAGAAGACTGACGAGACCTCAAATTGTCTGATAGCGTTTAGCTGGGAAAAATTAACTGGCCATCACGCCCAGGGTGGCCCTAACAGGAGAATACGTCCTAACGTACCTCGCTTATTCCTCCCATTTCCAGACCTGGTTCGTCTTCCGAGTGGCCTTACAAAAACTTTGCTTTTCGAGAACTCTACAAAGGTCTTCCCCCCCTTGTGCCTGTTCAACTCCTCCTGCGAATCCTTCCCACATTATGGACTGCCTAAGTATCGCCGTCAGCAGGCTTGCAGAAGATCATGATACTGCTGCCTCCCATTTGCTCATACGACAGAATCTCATGTACCTGGTCTAGAATTTCCTTTATTTTAAGTACAGGGGGCTTAGCAACAACGACAACAGTTTTGAATATTTCAGCCATAGTGTAAAATTTGGCTATTTATCACCATATTTCACACCTTTGGCAAAATATTGGAAAATGAGAAACGTGGTCGCTATATTTGGCATTCCCGGTGCATGTATGCGAGTGCCTACCGCACTGGAAAAAAATTATGCATTTGACAATAGAGCGCATGAGATCATATAATTCAGTTAAACCTTTTTACGCTATAATACATTGCGATTTGCGAAGAGAGATTATAAATTTGGATACAAGAAATTCTTGACGAAAGATAGTATCTGTTTTTTTTCCATTGATCATTCTTTTTTTCCCTGAACGTTGCGGGGCCCAGGGTTGCCCAAATTAGTCGGCAGATCTGTACTGTCCGTCCGGCGCCCAGGTATATAAGAAACACCACCGAACAGGGGAAATCAACCCTCGGCTGAGTATGCAGGAATTGCTGCACAGTAAAGGTCTTCGGTTTGACAGTGGCTTGTACACAAAAGTTGGGGTGGCCGTAATCTCTAGTGCATTTCCCTGATCTATGCTATAATTTTTATTTTAAGATGTTTTAATTTCAGGTAATTGTCAAAGTTTGTTGCCAGGAAACACATATTTAAATCAAAGCAACATAAAATAATACATACTTCGTAGCATATACACTGAAGTGCCACTGGGAGAGCAAAGCCTATGCAAATTGTGTAGCGCTGCGCATCATGTATGCGCAAGTGAGGGCGCTGTGGTAACTGCATATATAGCGCGTACTGTGGTTGTTCTGAATTAGTTGTTGGAATTGCCAGTATGGGCAAACTGCCTGATTTAGACGCCTTCGATCGCGGACAAATCGTAGGTGCGCGACGCATGGGCCATTCAATTTCCGAAATCGTCAGACAGCTAGGATTTTCAAGGTCGACAGTGTCAAGAGTATACCAAGAATACATGGATGGTGGAAAAAAAAACTAGGCATCGGGCAAACTTCAAAGGACAATTAGTACCATTGCTCTATACTCGCCATCGGGCTGCACGTCTTGCCTGGGCAAGAGAGCACAGAGACTGGAGTGTAGAAGACTGGAAACGAGTAGCATGGAGTGATGAGTCTCGATTCCGACTACTTAAGGCCGACGGGAGGCTGAGAATATGGCGTCAGGCTCATGAAGCCATGGATCCTGCATGCCTGGCTGGAACTGTACAAGGGCATGGTGGCTCAATCATGGTCTGGGGTGTTTTTTCGTGGCACAGTTTGGGAGCTTTGGTGCGTGTACTAACCTCCCTAAATGCAATTCGGTACGTAGAGTTGCTGGGTGATCACCTCCATCCGTTTATGCTGTTCTGTTATCCATACGGTAATGGAGTTTTCCAGCAAGACAACTGTACCTCTCATAAGTCCCGGTTGGCTACTGGCTGGTTGGATGAGCATTCCTCTGACTTCTCTGTTATGAATTGGCCACCTAGAAGCCCAGACTTAAATCCTATTGAGCATGTTTGGGATGTTTTGGAACAAGGCGTGAAAGGCCATCACACAGCACCGAAGAACCTTACTGAATTATGGACAGCTTTAGCCAATATTTGGCAAGCCATTCCCGTGGAACGTTTCCAGAAACTTGTTGAATCTATGCCTCTTCGTGTGGCAGCCTTTATCAAGGTCAGAGGAGGCCCAACTCGTTACTAGGTAGGTATCCCTAATTCAGTGGCACTTCAGTGTAGAAGGAAAGAAAAAAAAGAAAAAACAGAAATCCTTTTTTTTTTATAAATCCCAAAACTTCGGGAGATCAAACACCTAATTTTTTAAAGTAAGTTTATATTGCATTTGCCTTAACTGACGGTTTCCTCATATTTTATTTCAGAGGTTTGCAATAAACTCCTACAAAATCTTGCAATATTTCATTTAAAATTAGTTTAAATAATTTACTCATAAAATAGAGCGATAGAATAGTTTGCCTAAAAAAGCGTACAATTAGATACTAATAAGGTTTTAAAAACAATAATATCGAAAGAAAGCGAAAAGAGAAAAAAACTTCAGTATTATTTGAAAATTACGTTATTACATCGGGCAATTTTCCATTTCAAAATATTAAATTTGCGCTCAGGTAGAAATATTTTTCTTCAACAATCCACAAATTACCTCGCTGATTTTTCAACAGATATTTAACATTACTCATGATTAATTTAAGCCTTGGTCGGTTTCAGTTAATCAGGATAATTACACGTAGAGAAAAAGAGAGTGAGTTTTACAATTATATGCAATCATAATATCTCGTAATGCACTAATTTGCGAACGCCAGAAAAGCGTAATTCTTTTTCTCCGTTAATGACACCATATAATTTTATGTTGGAGATGGATCAGAAAACCGTTTGATTTAATTATATTTATTGCATTGTTCTGAAAATAACACTTATTCTTTATACGCTTCATAAATAAAAAAATATGATAGTTGTGAACGTATCAATATTCTTAGCAAGATATTAATTCATTAAGATGAAAAAAGAATACTTTAGTGGTATTTTTCTTTTAGTTTTCAATGTTATTTTGAACTTATAATGTCTTTATAGAACTACATAATCTCTAGCTGGGAAACTTCACTAAATATGTTTACAACTGAACTTGCTTTAGAGAAGCATTTATCAGTGAAATTTCTTCCTGTGAAATCATGGCTGAGTTCAGATTTCTGATAGGTAAATACATTATTATGATTAAAAAATATGTTCTATTTAGTTTATAGAGCATGCGAATGTCTACACGACAAGTGCTTCCACTAAAAAAAAGTTTTCAGAGCATTAAATACAGCCCATAAATCAGGGCCATTTGCAAAATTACTTTCAAAATTATACTTTTAGATATGTTCCAGAGAATTCAATGAGTCTCCACTGCATCAAAACATCGCCTTATTTTAAATTTTTCTATCTGTGGTTCATTGACGGCCATTTCAAATGAAACAAAATTCTTTTGACAAAACATCTATTTATTTTCATAAGACTCAAATGGTTAAATTATGTACTACGATCTATTTCATGAGATGCGTTGCTTTTTATATAGTCTTTTATATCTGACAAGTCTTAAGAACTATTTAAGCACTACGATTTCCAAAAATTTTACTTTTCAATGCAACCTTTACCAGTTCCAGTTGATTACACCGACACACTATTTGGTAGTTACTTCGTGATATCCTTTGCAGACCCTTCCTAGTCTATCACTTTGCTGACA
The DNA here is from genome assembly GCA_907164885.2 of Dolomedes plantarius. Lineage (NCBI taxonomy): Eukaryota > Metazoa > Arthropoda > Arachnida > Araneae > Dolomedidae > Dolomedes > Dolomedes plantarius. Next base: position 137,791,939 of record OU015491.1, on the reverse strand, counting down.
AGTATCCAGACAAGTAATTTTTTCCTGGTATTTTTTTCCTGACAAGTATTTTTTTGCTGACAAGTACATTTTTCCTGTTGAAAATTCAAATTATTTAGGGTAATATTTATTTTTGTAAATGCCGATCTCTTTGAACAAGTGTCTATTTATCTGTATGAATAAAATATCGATTAGAAGAAAACATTTAAAAGACATCCTCCTTACAAAGTTCCTTTTATTGAAACACCTCCTTTGCCTAAGCTGAAGTTCTCTGTAACGACGTTTGACGGCAGGATAATGCTTATATAAACTTCAGTGCAAACCCTTGATTATTCCCTCAAAATTTTATTCTAGATTCGAGGTAGCCTAGTGATAGCGCTTTATGCTTGTAACTTGGAGGGGGGGATAGCTCGGTTCGAATGCAGACGAACGCCATTATATACCTCCGTGTCTAGACAGGATATGAGCCTCGTACAGTCTGTAAAACGTAAAGTCTTTCTATAACGTCAGTGTGTCAGAAGTCACGATCCCCCAGATGTTGCCCTGTGGTGGAAGTTGGGGGGGGGGGGGGAGAGAGGAAGACTCGGTCAAAATTGACTTGGCACCTGGCTAATTCTTTCTTCGCTCCTCGCAATCCGCGTCCGCAACCTACAGCCAGGTTAGTCTATATGGAACTGATCTGGAATACTTCCGGCCTGAGAGCATAAGTATCAACAACATGAATTTCTAGACTTTTGCTTCGGGGTTTATTTACATAAAGGAATATGAAAGAAAGAAAGAATCGATACATTTAGATGCACATTTTATATCTAAGTCATGCTAATTACAACGTATAAGTTAAGGAATGAGTTTTCTTTGGCATTAAACAGGTTTCCTTTACCACCATACCCACCATACTCACTTTTTGATAAACACTTATCAATATATACGCGTGCGTGTGTATAAGAGAAACTAGAAACGTTACAGACAGAGACATACTTTGAGGGGGTATACGACGCGATAAGGATAAGTGGCACTTAAACAAAATATCAGGCACTTAAAAATTTCCTTATTAACCACAAAACTTTAGATTTATAGAAAGTTTCACACTGTCTTAAGCTAGCTTGCTTTAAATATTTAAGCCTAACGGAGAAAAACTGAATCGTTTCTAAAAACTAAACTAACTTTGTTTATTTCTTAAAACAAATTAACTTTTTAACTCTAAAACTTTAGATTTAAAGAAAGTTTTAAACTGTCATGAGCTAACATGCTTTAAATATTTAAGCCGAACGGAGAAAAATTCAATCGTTTCTAAAAGCTAGGTAATTTAAAACAAATTAACTTTTTAACTCTCAAACTTTAGCTTTATAGAAAGTTTCAAACTATCTTAAGCTAACATGCTTTAAATATTTAAGCCTAACGGAGAAAATCGAATCATTTCTAAAAATCTAGGTAAATTAAAACAAATTAACTTTGTAGGTCTAAAACTTTAGATTTGTAGAAAGTTTCAAACTATCTTAAGCTAGCATGCATTCAATATATAACCCTAACGGAGAAAAATTGAATCGTTTCAAAAATCTAGGTAATTTAAAACAAATTAACTTTTTAATTCTAAAACTTTAGATTTATAGAAAGTTTCAAACTAACTTAAGCTAGCATGCTTTAAATAATTAAGCCTCACGGAGAAAAATCGGATCGTTTCTAAAATCTAAGCAATTTAAAACAAATAACAAATAATAGTGTCTTCGGCGATTTATGTTTTATGTCACATGTACTTTTTTTTTTCTTGGGGAAATATTTAAGAAGGATTTGAGCGCATCCATTTTTTTTCCTCCTCAAATGTGAAACCTATGAATTTGTCCGAAACTTAAAACCAGCTTTAGAAACTGACCAAATATCTATAAAGGATATGGTATATTTATCCGCAATCTTCTTTCACTCCAGTGCAATTGCCGTCAAGGGAAAGGTTTCAGATAAAAATGGAATGTGCGTGGAGCAATTTCATTCTATTGCCCTTCCTTTATTCGAAAACGCTCCACCCTTCATGACTACTGCAATATAGTTTGCTTTTTCTTGCGAGGGAAAAAACACACACACACATACACTTAACCACCTTATCCGTGATATTATTCAGGTCATGTCAAATAAAGTGAAGTTAGACTGTGAAATAAAATAGGTTGTAATTATGATAATTATAACTTGATATCACTCTATATGGATGTGTTGGTGTTATTAAGCGAATAGCTTTTCAAATACTTCATTTATATAGCACATATATAAACAGCTCTCTCTCTCACACTGCACGCAATAATTTTGACAAGAGACACTTGTAAGTCATATATCTTGAGGTAATAATGTACCTCATTAACAGCAGTTGTTCTACAATTTTTTATCCCCTACACAACCATTTGTAAGTGTATGTAGATATATATGTTTATATATATATATATACATATATATATATATATATATATATATATATATATATATATATATATATATATATATATATATATATTAAGCTTTTTAAGCTGTTTTACTAACTTTTTTTTAAGTTTACATTTAGAATAACAATTTGAAGGTTATAAAATTTATATCACGAGAAAGATAATAAAAATTCCTTTAAAATGAATTCTTTTTCGAATATTTACCTTCATTTTCTGATTTTTGGTGAATTTTTAAAGATTAATTTTTAGAATTTCATTTATTAAATGCTGATCAGGTAGTTTCTTTTCTTTTTTTGATACTTTAAACTAATTTTACGTCACGTGCATAGCAACGAAATAGACAAAAAAAAAATTTATTGCTAATACGGCAGACGATTGAACATTATCCAAAAAAACATTAAAAGATATGTTCCTCAAACTGTGTTATATTAACTGTACTATATTCTTTAGTATGTTCTATTAGATTTAATTTCAATACTTTCTTCTACATTACTTTGTCTATAAAAATATCCTATTGTCTATAAAAATATACTATTTTCTCATAAATATATACATATATATATACATGTATATATATATATATATATATATATATATTATATATATATATATATATATATATATATATATATATATATATATATATATATATATATATATATATATATATATATATATATATGTGTGTGTGTGTGTGTGTGTGGGACAGGATAGTCGAGCGGGTAATTTAAAACAAATACTTAAACTATTATAAACGAATACTAGGATAACTATACTAACATTTAATGAAAATTTATTTATAATATATTTACAAAAAGAACGTCGTTAATTAACATTATAGACTAATGAAAAAACAGCCGTCTGCTGCTAACAGATAAACGCGTCATCGCTTATTGACGTCCATTTCTCGTCTGCCGGAACTCTCGTCGGCTGGAGATTCACTCCCTCGCGCACCTTTCCTTCCGATGAGCGGCGCAATGGGTGCTGGCATTACACAGAACACTGACACAGATGATAATTACTAAAAAGGACTGAGGCAGGCTCCCGAACCCACACACACACACACATATATATATATATGAAATTGCATTATGAATGTTGATTTTGCATTATAAATATTTTTATCCGGTCATCTAGCCCCCCCCCCCCATGCATTATAAATATTTTTATCCGTTCATCTTGGCCCCACCCCCACCCCCAAGAAAAAATCCTGGGTGCGCCACTGATGTATATATATATATATATATATATATATATATATATATATATATATATATATATATATATATATATATATATATAGAGAGAGAGAGAGAGAGAGCGTCAAAGATTTAATCTATATTCATTATATTCAGCATCTTTCAATGAGTTTCAATGAATGTTAATTACTGAACATTTTGAATTTGGGAACTTGTAAGGGCAAAAAGGAAGAAGAAACAGACATTATGTATTATGAATGTCTTTAATGATGTGTATATTTTCCACAAAAGTACTTTTATTTATAAACATTAAGTTTTTAATTTCATACCACCTCATAACATAATTCTCATCCAAACAATTCCACTGAAGCTTTGCTGACAGTAAATTTTAGTACCAAACTCCATGCTCCAAGGCCGAAACATGTCAGAGCATGTCCATAGAATGACGATGGGCTGAGGAATGCGTCTCCGGTTTCTAATGGCACCATAAAGGCCGGAGTCCGACTTGGTCAGTAGCCACCATAATTTTGAGCGAGCACACCCTGGGGCGACATCTGTCATGATCGTACCTTCCCCATCGACTGACCCAGTTGAATGATGGTTAGTCGATGGTCTACGAATCCGGTCTATGGATCCGGTCTACGGATTTAACGTGCCCATATTCGACATAGACACGAAGGTATTTAATGGTTTTAGTTGGGATTCAAACTGAGCAACCCCAGTTCGATGCCCAACGCGCTAACACTAGGCTACCTCGGGTAGTATTTAAATTTGACCTTATAAATATATTTCAATTTTGTAATTATTCAAACAAACACGCATGTGATTAGTTGAAAAAAAAAAGACATTTCTTAATTTCTAATTTTTTTATACTAACCAAGCATGTGAATTCCAAATTCTATGAATACCCGAAAAAGTATTTCGTTTTGCAGCTTAAACGATATTCTCGTCTCAGCTGTCTAAGTTGATATCTTGGTGCCTGAAAAAAAAAATCATGAGAATGTATCTTCATCCACTAGAATTTAATTTATCTTCGAACTTCTTATTGTGTTTACTTAAGTATGTGGTACCAAGTAACTTTTTGTCGTATTTATAAGAATTAAGAAAAAATTTTGCATAAATGGATCAGTTCATTTTTTTTCAGCCTTACGTTTTTTAATCCTTTTTAAAATGGTGACTAGAGATATTGGGCTTTAAGACAGTTATCAAGCTTACATGATGATACTTGGTTGTTATATGACATTTTAAGTTTGTGTATATTTCCATGTGTGCATTATGGTAGAAAAAATTATCCCAAGATGCACTAAAACGTGTGTATTTCCTCTAGCTATTAAATTTATTGCATCTGTATTGAGTTATTAATGTCTCGGTAAGCATGTTTCATAGATATGAAATACATTTTACTTACTTACAGCTATAACACCAATTTGAAGATCTTTTAAAGTTATAGTAAAATTTCAAAGTTAACACCCAATTGTCAATATTAACATTTCTTGAATTTACACCTACAATGTAAATGCTGACTTAAGCACATCGTATAGGCCTCAAAAATAATTCCTTATTAACACAATACGCCCTATCATTGCTATTTGAGTAGGGTATAATTTTTTTACGTTACGATATTTAAAACAACCCCCCGGAAAGTTTAAAAAATGTATTCTACTTTGCAAATTTTTAATATATCTATCTATGTATCTACATATATATATATATATATATATATGTGTGTGTGTGTGTGTGTGTGTGTGTGTGTGAAATGAAAATATATTTGAGGTTTTCTATGGTGCGATTTAAAGTAAATCTTAATTAGTAGCAAATGTAATAGAACAAACTAATTTTCTTTTTATTTCATAACCTTAACATAATTTATGACAGGAATTAGCTTAGATTCTTTTTAAGATAACATTTCCCCTTTTAAAATATAAATGAGATTGGACTTTATGGAAAAAATATTGTGAGAATAATTCAAGTAATAAGATTTCAATTTGAGCATACCATATGAATATTACACATTATTACTATTATGAATACAGTCATTTTGATTGAATAAAGTCTGCAGTATATATGTATTTTTAATGAAGCGAGTTAATTTTACCATATTATTTGATGTATATATTTGAATATAAGATTCTGCTGTACATAAGAGTAACATAAGAAAGCTCATAGCATGAGATTATACACAAAATCTGAATTAGTCCTTGCGTTTAAAATATATAACTTCTTCATGGATGAATTCAATACTCACAAAATAAAATAATCACCTCGTTTGAAAAATTAAGTCTAATCTTGCGTTCACGGCAGATTTTATTCTAGAATGGAGGCTTCTTTCATTGTCCGAGAAATAAAACTGCGAAGCCAAACAAGTAAGAGACAAATCCATTATCTGGAAGAAAATTCATAGTGACAGAATGGGCATTTCATCATCATTGTATCTGTGCTATTAATCCTTGTAGCAACAGAAACAGGGGAGGCATCATTATTTCGTAATGGCTAGTATAACGAACTCCCAGTTTATCTTTTTGTACGCCCCAGGATTGTGCGGACAAAATAAGTCCCGGCGATTAAACCTCCATTTATGTCTTATCATGAAATCCCCTCGCAGCAGTCTGCAGCTTTCATATGAAATCTTCAATTTATTCTTGTATCTCTGTCTACTAAGTTGATGTATGACAATTACAGCATATTTCTATTTCTCCACATATGTACAAGCACTTCATATTTAGATTATGATATAGTTTGCTCCGTTTCTCATTGCAGAAATGTATTATTACTTATTTTTCTAATCATTGTTGCAATGGAGTACTTTTACTATGTATTTTGAGTACATAGTTGTACAAATACAGACACTGAAATACCACAGACACTACATACCACCCCCATTAATATATGTATGCATATACAGTCGCACACAGGTATACACACAGATATATATATATATATATATATATATATATATATACACATACACACACACACAATGAAACCTGTCTGGCTGGACACTTATCTAAACGGACATATTTTGTTTTGAACCTTTAAAAGATTCCATAGAGTTGATGTCATGGAAGAATCCTCATTACCACGGCAATCCCCCGAAACTCTAGAACAGTTAAATCAATATTAAGTCTCATTTTCTGATATATCGTCTTCAGTAGCCACTGCATGAGTAAATTGAAGAAGAGCATAGTGTTTCTGAAGAGATATTACAAGTAATAGCTCTGCTACTGTACACTGTACTACTTAAAAGTTAAACTTCGAAATATTAGGTGAGAAAACCATCACAAATTTTAGCACACATGGAAGATCAGAGAGTGGAATTAAACGCATTGTTATTGCCAGTCAGAGACAATTTTTTTAGATACTGGGAAAAAGTTTCGAACCCTCTTGATGGATCCGGTCGTTAAAGAAAAATAAATTCTACTAACAGTCGGAAATCTATAAATGCATAGTAGGCATTAGAAGGCTTACTAAGCATTTACAGCATTTAAAGTAATTCCTTTTTAATATTTAAAAGGAATTACTTTTAATATTTAAAGTAATTCCTTTTGATATGAATTCACATATCCATGGTTTAAAATGCACTTTCTTGAATAATTATATATCATTGTTATTCCAGTATTCTTAGCTATAAATTCGAAGATAGAAGAAAGTAAAAATCTATCTCTGAAATGCAATTTATTTTGTGCAGTTTTTATCGCAAAATTTACTTCTACAAAAAAAAATCATGCCTTCAAAAATAAATATTAAAAAGCATATCCATTCCGAACAATGGATCATAATACGATCAGAATAAAGCTTTATCTCGATATTCTGTCACATTTTCGCTGCTGACCATTTAATAACATTTCATCCTCGATCAAATAAAACAAAACCTCCAACAATTTTGGAGATTGATTTCAAATAGAAGAAGATGAATTTCCTTCAGTAGATAATTGATTAAAAAGGATGATCATTCTTTAAAGTGCATTTACGTGAGTGTACTTTGCGAAAGCTTCCCTAATTTGTATTCTAATTGGTGCAATTTTCTCTGCGTGTCATTCTTCACGCAGCCTGATGACAATGTGTAATTTTAACTCGAAGACGAATGAAGGAAGGTTTATCGCTCATTGATTAAAGATACGTGGAAAAGTTAAAAAAATAGCTAACATTTTACTGGGATGGATAGATGAGAGTGAACTCCAATTTAACATATTTGAATGAATAATTAGTTATGGACAAGTGAATAAACACAGATAATATGAAAACGAAAATATCTTGATGAAACAGAGATAAGAAAGGAAATTTTATTAGTATATCCGATACATGTAATGCATTCATATATCCATCGTAAATTTACTTACTTACACACACACACACACGCACACACACACACATATATACATATATATATATATACACTCATGGACAAAAAAATTAGCGCACCAAGAAATAATTGCGGGATCGTAACGAAACTTGCAATGAAGGTACATGTCGGGGAGATATGCAAATGATTAGAAATGCAGCGTGATTGCGCATTACGTATAGCCGGTAGAGGGCGTTGAACATCGTACTCTGTGGAGTATAAAACAGGTAACCAAAGCTTTTTTGAGTGTGCTGAATCATTTACAACGGAAGAGCTGAGATAGACATGCCATTACGCCGTGTTAGAAGACAATATAAGCAGAGGGGGAGAATCGTCGAGATGATGGAAGCTGGGTGGTCAGCTAGGCGAGTAGCTCGTCAATTAGGCCGCTCTGATTGTGTTGTGAGGAGGTGTCGGGACCAGTGGACCCGAGAGATGTCATGTACACGAAGACCAGGCTCAGGACGCCCTCGACAGACCAGTCGTCGAGAAGACCGCCACATCGTAAGAAATGCACGCGTACAGCCAACTGCTTCATCGGCCGCCATCCAGGCACAGGTAGCACCTTCACTAGGGGCCTCTGTGTCTTCTCGAACCATACGTAGGCGCCTGGCTGAAGGACAGTTGGTATCGCGGCGCCCATTGCGTGTGCTGCCCTTGACGCCCACCCATCGACGCCTCCGTTTGGAGTTTTGCCGCGCACGAGGAAACTGGACTGCAGCGGAATGGAACCAGGTCGTCTTTAGCGACAAATCCAGATTCAATCTCGGCAGTGATGACGATCGTGTTCGTGTGTAGGGAGCCCGTGGTGAACGCACAATCCTGCCTTTGCTGTACAGGGACACATCGCTCCCACAGCTGGTGTGATGGTATGGGGCGCCATTGCCTACAATACACGGTCTCCCCTAGTATTGTTCCACGGCACCATGACAGCCCAGCGGTATGTTCATGAAATCCTGCAACCACATGTGTTGCCACTCATGCAACGGCTCCCAGGAGCCATTTTTCAACAAGACAATGCTCGGCCTCATACGGCAAGGGTGTCACAAGACTGTCTCCGCACTGTTACTACCCTTCCTTGACCTGCCCGATCCCCAGATTTGTCTCCAATCGAGCATATCTGGGATCATTTGGGACGACGAGTTGGGCATCCCACGAGTTTGAACGAATTAGAGGCAAGGTTACAGCAAATATGGAACGAAATGTCTCAAGACATCATACAGAACTTGTATGACTCAATGCCCGATCGTATCGCATCGTGCATTCGCGCTAGAGGGGGTCCAACGGAGTATTAACTCCTCCGTTCTTTTGCCTTTTTATCTGAAATAAATTATGCTTTTTCTTTGATTTTCTTATCATTTACTTATATCAAAGTAGTCATTACGTATGTAAAATTTCGTTTCATTTTGACGACTCCTTCTTGGTGCGCTAATTTTTTTGTCCATGAGGGTATATATATACCGGGTGTCTCAAAAATGGCCGACGATTTGAAAAATCAATTAAAGTAAAACGGAAGGCAATAGAAATGTACAGTTTTCTGCATTCTCTTTAGGTAACCAGGGAATTTATTGCCACCAATTTTCAAAATTAGTGGCAAAGTTCGTCAACAGATGGCGCTGCTGACAGGGAAAATCTATAAAACAATATTTTCAAAATAGCCACCGTTTGCAGCAACAATGTGGCGCATCTGAGGTCAAAATTTGCAGACGCCAGTGCAATCATTTCAGTTTGAATGTTCTAACAAACAGCAGAGATGTATTGTTCCAGTTCATCTACAGTTTGTGGATTGTGACGATACACCTGGTCTTTGAAGTACCCCCAAGGAAAAAAATCGAATGGCATTAAATCTGGCGAATAGGGAGGGCAATCCATGCCACTTTGCGTATGCTTCTTGCTTTGAAAACATTGTTATATAGTTTTTCCTAGTCCGCAGCGCCATCTGTTGACGAACTTTGTAACTAATTTTGAAAATTGGTGAGAATAAATTCCCTGGTTACCTAAGCAGAATGCAGCAAACCGTACATTTTTATCATCATCCGTTTATCTTATTGATTTTTCAAATCGTTGGTCATTTTTGGGACACCCGGTATATAATAATACTGAAATTGTTGGTAAATTTAGTTATTGATATCTTCGATTTTATCTTCAGAAGATCATTCTAAACACGTTATATATTTAAAAGATTCTTCATACATGTCCTATAAAAATAACCTTCACATTCTGGATGACATGTTAACTGAAATTAAGCATTGGGAAAACCCTATGTTTTTGACGTAAGAAACTGTCATAGGATCAATATTTGAAACAAAAAGTTAAACAATCAATCTTGCCGGGTTTAAATAATGTCCACGCACATGTCTGACGGAAAGGTAGCTTAGAGAAATTGCAATATAATTTGTATCCTGTAACTGTTCTACATGAGCGTGCACGCTCAGGAATTCAAAACCTTTACACATACATGGATGAGCTAGGCTCAAAATTACTAATTAAAAGTGTTCATTTTGAATAAAAAGCAACTTCAGGAATTAAAATTTAAAACGTATATTACAATAGACCAGTTGTTTGGAGTACTTCAAATTTTCAGTTTGATTATCTTATGCTTTGACCTATTCTCTATGACAAAAATATGTCCCGATGTTTTACCTGTGTCTATACAGCTTAACAGAGTAATTATAAATATAATAAGAGTATCTTTTTCAATGACGTGTTAGCCACACACTCTACTCACATTTTACAGTCAATTTATAACAAGAAAGCTGGTCCGGATCTTGGTAGGGATCACATATTAACTAATAATTTTCTATGACAATCATTGCAGCGTTAAAAATATCAATATAGTCGGACTGGAATATAAGGAGTGAAAATAGAAACCAATATAAGAAATGACTTGATAAAATAGGAAATTTACTGTTTTATCTTACATTCATTTTCCACATTTACGAAATAAAATTTTATTGCATATATTTAAATAATTTATTTTGAGAAATTAATTAAATTATTTAATTTACTAAATTTATTTAATTTATTAATTTTATAAATTAGTATTTCATTACTTACAAAATGATTTAAAAATTTTGATAATACCTTAGATATGCTGTTGCATATATGTCAGTAGTAATATATTGTATTTTGCAAATTTTAAAATAATTCCTTTTTTCTATTTTTCAGGTAATTTTTTGTTCATTATAGAAGTAGGAGTTGACTATCACATTTAACGGTAAGAAGGGAAATTATTCTTGTACAACAGTGTGCTTTACAAATGTTTTTAATTTATTGTTTTAAAAATTATAAGTTCAAAGAAACAATATTACTAGCCGCCCAAAAGTGACTTGACATATGTTGAATTATATATATATAATGAATCTGTCGGTCGACACTTGGGTGGTATTCGGTAAATAGGAGAACGGGCATTCGGCTTGGTAGTTGAGGCTTGTGCAAAATCAACTCCAAATCAAATAATTCAGTTAAATGGAATAATACTTTTATTACTTAAAACACATTATGGTTACCTAATAGTTAAACATATTGTCTGAAATATAAAGCAGTAGACGATATACATATTTACAAACGGGGAAAATGGTTAGTTATTAGCTCGATGCATGATACAATCTCGAAGTCCGTAATGCCAATGCTCACACCAGCATATATGAAATTTAGTTTCTTTTTGCCACGCGACCTCATATGGTGTAATATGCGCCGGCATCATACAGAAGGAACGACGAAGTTAGTTATATAACGGGAAAGACAATATCAAAAGCAGAGAATCAATGGAATGGAATTAAACAGGTGTGGGGTTATTATTTTAAGATAAATAAGAATAGTATAGCGCAATTATTACATATATATTTATACGTATAGCTATTAACCACGGAGGTGAGAAATCAAGAAAAACGAGTTTCATTCACTTACATAATAGCGTCTTCAGCAGTTGCTACGTAAGTTACCAAAACCACAGTGTTTCTGGAAATTTTTCTGTGGATATATACTGTAACATAAAATAGATATTGATGAAGAAATATAACCAATTCCGTCATTTTCAGTACGTAAAATCTTTAACATTGAATCAAAGTCCCTGACGTAGCTACTACTGTAAAATAAACTACTGCAACAGAGCATTGAGCCTGCTGCAGTATATCATTACAGTACGGACATGGTTGGAATTGTAAAGAGAAATATGTGTTGTGTTTTTCAAGCTATATCATATACTGAAAACGTGTAAAGATACAAAATTTGAATGGAATGTTAAAAGTGATACAATGTATTCTGAGGATTAAGTAAATCAAATTCGCAAATCATGTACAAAAATGAAATCAGGAGTTTGGAATCAGTAAATTTAAAATAATATTATTAAATTATGAAAAGTTGAAAATAAAATAAATAAAGAGTTGTAAAAAGTAATAAATTGGTCATTCTGTTTGAATGTAGTGAAGAAATAGATAATTTTTTGTAATTATACGCAACTGCTGTATCATGTCTACTATGCCTGTACTCAGATGTTTTACAACAGCTGATGTGTGTGCTGTTTCAATAGTCTATTTACCTGAGGAGGCCACGATATGGTTTCGTTCCTCATTCATTCTTTTTTATGCATATCGCAAAATCCAGGTTTGCGATTTGGGCCAAATTTCTCTTCAAAGAAGCTTTTTTTTCTTAAACAATGCGTACATAATCCAGGGTAAATGATGATATTGGAGAAGTTACCTAACTACTGTTGGACTTCTGACAATTGTGTAACATATCTTCGGGGGTCTCTCACCGTAAAAAGCGCAGATAAAAATCAAAATAAATCAAATGGATTCTTGGGTCGTTGAACCTTTCTTTAGCAGGAATGCTTCGCAGGCGTTGTGCAGGGTGTGCAGTGGAATAAGGGCTTTTGAATGATGACGCAGTTCGTTTAAGTAAAAATAATGATCTACGTGAGGATCATATATACAGATGGATATCAAAAACTAAGTATAAGACATAATGGCGAGCCAACTGCTCATAACGAAATAATTAACATGACTCACGAAAAGATACTCTCTCCTCACCTCTAACCGATGGTGGGATAATAGCAGATGCCACAGACTGACTGACACATTAAAAAATCCTCTTCTTTTTACATACAATAAAACATTTGCATAAGAGACAAGGTCTACAGTTACATACGGCCAGACATGGTTCGCTAAAAAAAGGTAGTTTCATTTGGCAAATACGTAAGAGAGGAAAATAAACTATGACCTCATATTTGCAACAGCCGACAAGCTTAATACCATCGCGATGTTTAAAAATCTGACAACGCATGTTAAAATTATAAAGTGACAGGATAAAAGTTAACAAGGTGAAAATCGCCACGTTAAGTAGGCACCGCGCAATTTTAAAATCACTTTTTGTATTTAAATTGATAATACTAATGTTTTTTCTCAAGCCTTCATTTACTTACTGAATGAAAAGTTTCCTTGAACTCATATATCACAGATACTTCACTAATTTTATAAAACTTCACTTTCAAGGTCGTGACATCCTGAATAGGCCGTGGATTTTTCTTGAAGTCTTATCCAAAATGATCTGCAGTTTACCTTCAGAATTTTTTTTTCAAATCGCCAAGGGTTTTTCAAGACTGTCGATCCTTCGACATTTTAGTGTACCACTTGAAGAAGTATCGGATTGCCGAGTCAGAACAAATCTCTTCGTAAATTTTCACGTTAACACATTGTTGACCAGCAATTTTATTGACCGGTCACGCTCATCGCCTGTCACGCTAAACACGTGTTAACTCATGTTAGAGTAACCACGACTTATCTCGAGTTACACTGCAGCTAAATGCGAGTTAACTCGTTACTGGCCATCTGCGTTTGTATATGAGAACACGAATTTACTCGTGACCGGTGAACAATGTGTTAATTCTTATAACAAGGCCAGCCTATTTAAATAACCTCTGTACTTTTATAAACAAAAAAAGGGGGGAAATTCCCAAAACTATTATTTTGTAATCAAAAGCTACTTAACGTATTTTTTTTTGCTAATGTAAAACCTAGACGATGGGGATGGTTAATTGCTAGTTAATGTCAAAAATGCGTGTAGCAAAATCGAAATAGTTAAATTTACGCCCATGTAATACATTATTCAATATATGCATTCCTTCTATTAAATAACAACAGCTAAATCGACTGGGTGTGAACATATGTTAAGTGGGTACTAAAAATATTCTCACGTAGGGGAAAGAACATAAACATTTTTTGTCAACGTGTATTTTTAGACTGAAAGCTATGACTTTATTTATAGGGTGCGAGGAAGCATTCCCATCACGTACATTTCAAATTTCCACACTTTTTTTTATCTTATACTATATTTCACAGATGAAGTAAAATCTTTCAAATGATATTCCGTTTTATATTTATGTAAAAAAAATCCTAAGCATAGCAGAAAATGTATCATAAAGATTGCAGAAAACAAGATATTGAGAAAACATGAAATGGCGTTATTTTTATTGTGATAAGATAATTAACCAAATCCACTTATTTTATTTCCAGTTACAGCTGTGGTTCTAAAATTATAATGCTTCCTAACAGAAGCATATTCTATTATTAAAGCGTGATATATATATATATATATATATATATTATAAACTGCTTATTACACTATAATATTAATTTCATTTTATTAAATGCTGGTTAGAATATAGTGATAAGCATAAATGGAACATATTTACCCTTTAATAATATTAACAATTAAGGAATTTTAATATTATTTTTTTATAAATATATTTATTAAGGCTTCTGTGTACTAACCCTATTGGATTCGCTCGTCTCAATGTTAACCTATAGAGAAAAATTGTCTAAGGTTTGCCGAAGTATCCATCTGTATTGAAAGATTTTTTTAAAAATTGTACTCCGTAATAGAGAAAGAAATTTTACATCTTGGGGCATTTTTCGCTTACTAAAAATTCAAAATAATATTTTAAAATTTAAATTATTCGGGAAAGAAATCTGGTATAGTGTGTTTTAAATGCCCATAAATTATCTTCGTAGACGTAATTTATGAAATGAATCATGTTGCAAGGTGCAGAAAAGTTCAGGCTATCTTAAAATACCATTTTTATTAGTTTATGAGCATTTATGTAGCTGCAAGGAGCAGACAAATGTTCTCCATAAGTTAAAATTGAGGTGAGGGAATTCAAGTTACTCTATACTTGCACTAAACTTGAGGAAAACGATATATTTGTAAGCTACTACTACTTAAAAAACCACACCAGAAATTAAATATAGCAGCTAATTATTGATTGACAGGAAAAACCTGGAAGGACGGATACACACACACACATATATATAAATAAATAAATAAATAAATAAATAAATAAATAAATAAATATAAATATATATATATATATATATATATATTAATTATTCTTTCGCATACAAAAGAAGTCATTTGAAATTTTTCTCTCAAATAACCTTTATATCAAGACAAAATCAGCATGGCAGAAAAAAAAGAAAATAGCTCCGTAGGAATTTCTAGAGACTAAAGTTTTGTTCATTTCGTTGTTCGAGAAGTAAGAGTAAACATGAATGAATAAAAACAGACTGAATGAAATTTTAGAATTTTATGAAATAGTCAAAGTGCACAGTGCAGACTTGCAAGCAATATCATAGGATAGTATTCGCAATTTATGTCACGGAACATTATAGCAACAGTTGCAAGATTGTTGGGCAGAGTGGAGTGGTCGGTGGAGTCTAACATGTATGCATTAATATATTGTCAAACGATGGGGGTTGTATACAACTTGACAGTTTTATATATAAACAGATGTCTTTTGCTATTCGCACGTAAGAAATGCAGTATCGCATTACTCTGTTACGAACTTCTAAAAAATATCTTTCATAAAAACAAAATTATTCTCTTCCCTGTTGATCCTGCATAAAATTCATACACTGACAGTATTTTATTATTTATTTGTACCTGTCGAGATTGTTCAGGTTTGTCAGACGCTTTAAATATCAAAATATCTTCCTTCCCAGGTAGATGAAATTTACTGTTATACAAGCATAATTTCAGATCATTTTTTTATGATTTTCATGTTCTACACCAAAAAGGCTACTTTTCTCTTCTTCACCAAAAAGGCTACTTTTCTCTTCTTATATTTTTAAATAACTAGGGTTGTTTTGCCTTCTTAAAATGCTAAGACCACCTGCCGTCCAAGGAAGTAAATAGTATCATAACACAACTGTACTGTATTATGGTTTTCAGTACTGAATGCGTCAGAATTTATACACACAGAAGACTACCTTCCTGTTTTTACTTTTAGAAGTAATCAGGAATCTTTGATGAGATTCCGAGAACTGATATACAGCAAAGTATTCAAATCCTTTCTTATTCTCGTGGATTTGTGGAACAGGAACATCAGTTTTAAGAAATGTTTATAATTTACATTCTTACTTTCTTCCTCTAAGAAGTCACAGAATATCTCAAAATACTGAAGTGATTTTCTCTAATAAATACTGCACTGTAGTAAAGAAGAATAAGTTGACGAAATCTGATGGTGTATTGTAAAGGAATTAAGGACTTATTTTATTTATGTAATGTTAATTTTCTCGTCGAGTTTTACACCTTAGTCCTACATTTTAATAATACGTCCATTGCAACAGAAATTTCAGTGAAAGATAAAAACTTAGGGCTTGTGGCGGCTTTGTGGTACAGCGGGCTTGTTTTCAGTGCTGAGAGAGCTCGGATCGAATCCCTGCGTCGCGCCACGAAAAATGCCTCCGTTTGCGTCGTCCCTTCATAGGGGATAATACTGTCCGCCTATATGGTGCCCCCATGATAAAATGGACAGTAAACTGCGGCGTAATCTAGGTGAATGTTTGACAAGTGCCTCCGCATTATAAAAACGACAAAAACTATTTAAATAAAAAAATTCAAAAATTAGCCCCTGTGTTCAAAAGTTGACTGTCTTACCCTCAATCAACCACCCATTTAACCAATCAAAACAAAATATAGGGGGCGGTTTAAAAATCATGGATACGAATAATCTCCGTCTTAAGTATTCACCTCAAATATTTCCTTAGCAATAGTGAGGGTTAAATATAGGAAGATAAAAATATTTACGTCAAAAATATGTATGTTCTTGTCTTTAGTATGATGACTCTGGAAGCACCTGGAATACTGATATCATTTAGAAATTGCCAATAGCATTCAGTGTCATCACATTATGAAAAAATAAAACAAATTCTCCCTTGCTTGTGCAGGTATCAGTACATGTTTTAAAAGAATATCGAAACAAGGCCCTCAGTCCAATAGCCTATAATGGCCTTGATCTGATGTTGTTATTTGGTCAAGGGGTATAAGCAACAGCAACAACAAAGAATATTGAAACCAGTAGTTGATCCCGGGTTTTCAATACCTATGGCATGTGTTTTACCAATTGGATTATTCCGGTAAGGTGGACAATGTATTATTTCCACTTATTTCCTTCATATATTTCCCCTTTCTTACTCAGGACAACAAGACAGAGATTTCGGGCAGTACATACCGTCTATTTCGAATCATGAAACGCACCGGACGATAAGTTGCACTTAAAACTTATGGGAGGATTTTTAGAAAATAATATTTTGTATTTTGTTTGGTATATAAAGATGTTTTCAATACCTTACTGAAGGAAGATAAAAAATATATATAATAAATAATATACATAAAATATGTAATACATATAATAAAAAATCCTATAATATATATAATATAATATTCATATAATATATATAATAAAATATTCATATAATATATATAATAAAATATTCATACAATATATATAATAAAATATTCAGTTTGTTTTAATGTTATCTTCAAACAAGACGCACTCCCAATTTTACATTGATAAAATACGGCATTTATTTTTCTTATTTAGTTACTCCTTGGTGGTATTTTTTTGAATGAATTTTTATCATCCATTATTTAGAAATGTTAAGATCTAGTAAACGAATTTATAAAGAATATAATAATATTAGTATATTTAACTGGTCATTAAAGTATTTGTAATTTTTATACTTATTTATTATTTCAACCCTTTTTTTACACACCATTCGCTATTTGTATATGTTCTTTTAAGACTTCGGTTCCTTGTATTTTTTACTAATGCAGTGTAAGTCAAATATTCGAGTATTTATAAAGATATTCAGAGGAAAATTTAATGTACTACCTATACAACGCCGAGAAGTAAAATCTCCTCAAACACTTTTATTTCAACCCGGAATGATCTCTGAATCTGAACGAAAATCAGTATAGTTACCGACCAACCAATGGAAGAGATTTATTGATTTTCATTGCAATTTTCCGAACTTCCAATACAATGATTATCTAGGGAAAACTTTGAGATGAGGAAGTGCGTGAAACTATTCTATTCTATTGCTCACATTTTCTTTTAGACTATCCACGCATTGAAAGAATTCGCTTACATGAACATGGCTTTTGTAAAGAAGAACATTCTACGTCACAATTTTTTTCGAAAATATATTGCTCATTAATATAAATGTTATAAGGAGAATTCTTTTTAAAATTTTCATCAGGGAAATATGAGAGTTTTATATGTCATATTTACTTTTTATATGAACCTATCCCATTCATATGTTCTGACAAGAAACTAATAGTATTAAAATAAAGATATGAATTATGTATTCATTTATTTTAATGCAATAAAATATGTTACTCCTTAATATAAATGTATTGCTCATAATTGAGCAATAATATGTATTGCCCATTAATGTAAATATTATAAGGATAATTTTTTTTAAAAATTTCATCGAGCAAATGTTAGAGTTTTTTATGTCATATTTACCTTTTATATGAACATATTCCAATCACATGTTCTGACAAGAAAAAAGCTGCATTGAAATAAAGATATGAAATATGCATACCTATACTTTAATGCAATAAAATATGTTGCTCATTAATATGGCAAAAATCATGCATCTCCTTTTTGGCAAAAATCATACATTCCTCATAATTGAGTAAAAATGTATTGCTCATTAATGTAAATGTTATAAGGATATCTTTTAAAAATTCTTATCATAGAAATATGAGAGTTTTATATGTCATATTTACTTATTATGTAAACCAATCCCATGAACATGCTGTGACAAGAAGCAAGAAGCACCAAAATAAAGATATGAATTAAGCATTTCATCGTTCTAAAAATTTAAATTATAAATTATATTGTAACAGTTCAGCATTAGCTTAAGTGTACAGGTGTTTGTAAAATTTAGTATCGTGCTTCAAATAAATCTATTTAAAAATTGTTATATGTATATAAATCAGCGATATTATATTATTCTTGCCACTGTTTAAAAATTCTTTGTTCAGCTAAACACAATACGTACTTCGTCCCTTATATTGTCTCTATTTATTTATCCTCACACACTCTCACATATAAATGTACAAAGTTCTTGTGGAGCGTAAATCGAGAATATTTCAAAAATGATGTCGTAGATTCAATTCATTATATATAAGCTACGAAATAAAATTATGAAGCTCCTCGTATGATATATTTTTCTCTGTGAAACATAGTTTTCGAAAGATAAAAATTATTGAAGAAGAAATGACTAAAATTTCTGTTGTTTATCTGGGATAATCCGTCAGACTAACTGAAAAAAATCTTTTAAATTCCCTCCTGGTAAGGTTGCAGGACCCTGAAACTTTCAACCATTAATGTCTTCTAACGACGGCGCTAACCAAGAGTTTAAGTTTCTAAATGTTTAAAGCAAAAAAACTTGTCCCATACATGCCCCCTTTAAAAAAACAATTGTAAACATAGTAAGGCCCAGGCGACAGGCAATAATAGAAGGAGAATCTTTATGACCTCTGAGACAAACGAATACATACAAATGTTGTTAGAGATAAATTTCTTATCATTAGTGAGGAGCATTTCTAATAGCCTCTTGTAGAAGAAAACCTGGTTTATATAATTCATTGTACTCCATCCTTACACAAATCAGTTTGGAATCTTCTCCTTGATGGATATAGGATTCCTTAGCAAAAATATAATTAGTGCTAATGGGATGTTTGTCTGGATTGTCGGTTTAAACACCTGTCAGGGTCAAGACTCAACGACGAGTTTCTATGTGGCCGATTTTAAATACATGAAGCTCCATGAGCAGGGAATAAACTATTCTTAAACATCATAATTCCAAAGTATTAAGTGAGTTAATTTTTCAATTGGTTGGTTATCAGGGCTACTGCTGTTCTTTGTGGCAAAAATCATAAACAGCATGGGGCTGACTTTTTAAAGTTCAACACAAATGCCTACAAACATCCTTGACAAACATAGATCCGAAAATGCAGATGCTGATACCGAAAGCCACATTATTGGGCCGATAATGTTGAGGATGCTATTCGCTATATAGCATAATTCTTCCAAGGTTTAACTCATGTGTATCTTTCAAAATGCCATGGCTCATGTATGCACCTTCCTGCTTCTCGTTGTCTCCAACAACGTGCTGCTGTTACTCCCCTTAAAAAAAAATACGAGTACTATGTACGAGAATCTGAGAGACAATTCAGCTCTGAACGCTAAAAAATAGCAGCCAGTTGTGCGTAATTGCGGTATCACACTTTTCCAACCTTGATGAAAATGATTTTGTTTCAGTGGACATAGTTTCCTTAAAGAGGAAGAAATGCTACTTGGCAATTATAGTTGACTTTAATCACAGCTGGCTGAAATGTACTTTATATAAGCATGTTTGGCGGTTATGGTTATTCTCTAAAGCTTTATTTTCGTTCATTACCATTCCTAAAAGAATTAACTCTTAAAACGAAAGAAAAATTTTCACGTATAGAGCAATGTGATGATATAACTGTTAAAATCGTAATACTATCTAAAATAAATTTAAAATTTCTTACACGTACGTTGAAAATATGTTTATTTTATACTATAGTAAATTATGTAATAAAAAAGTGAAACAAATGAAAAATATAGATCGCAATAAAGTTTAAATAAGCTTGGTAATTTTGTTACGGAAATTATTGTAACTAAACCATTTTTGCTACTTTTGGCTATAAAAGATCTGATATTGGAATTCAACATTTTTTCAACTTTAAATAGAATTATTCAGACATAAATACTTTTCAATCAAAGTAAATACTTTTCAGTATTAATATTAGTTATAGGATATATTGTATTTTACATTACCATTGATTTATGTTGAAGATTTTCCCGCACATCATTAAATACTCTTTTAAAACAGAACATTTATATAATAGTAACATAGTATTACTCCTTTTAACTTTTTAAAATCTTTGAGAATTTTGTTTCATTTATACATGGATCTCTTGAAATTAATGGTAGCTATAAGATAAAGATTTTGATGCTTTATTTGCAAATTCTTATTTTACTGTTGATTAATAAGCAAATACTGCTTGTAAACTTTCACCTTGGTGTTGATTTCATAGCTTTTTCCCAAGAGCGAAGATTGCTAGTGTATAAAACCTTTCAGACTAAATTTAAAATAAAAAGTATACATAAACATTTCAATGAAATGTTTAAAAAGTGCTGAACACGTAGAAAATATATGAACTAGATAAAAGAGTGAAAATTTAGAAAATGGCGTCATTTGGATTCGCCATCTACTCTGAAACTATATTCCCAGCACCAGGAAATGGAACGGTTGAAAATAATCAACATTTCCGTTTTCAGGTGCTGTCGTTAAAGGCTTAATTGAATTGAGAGACTGCAATATTCCTGTCAGAAACATCGTGTTGTGTGCGAGATGAAGAAAAAAGACAGCACTTCGTACAAACACTTGTAATTAACTGGGATCGTATTATTAAAACATTTTTCTGTTTCTGGGATTCGAATGTGACAAAATAAATTTTTACCTCTAACTATTAGAATGATTTATATAAAATAATTTATGGTAATATTTGAATTATTTGCTGTGTGATTTATTTTAATTCCATTATGCAGTATTTGGATAGTAAAGATAATATTTTAGTTTAGTTTTAATAATATTTCCTTCGTTTAAGATCCACTGAAATTCTGTCGTTTTGGCATTCAGCAAAAACAATATCATTAGGATCTGACACTTGTTTGTGTAGCCACTTTATTTTAAAACAATAAAAAACTTCTTAACTGATAGATTTAAGATACTCTGTTTTAAATCTAACTACCGTAGAATCAATAGGAAATACAGAGGCTGTTCACACATTTTTTAGACGATGTATATTGTATTCACAAAACTAAATTATATAAAATTCTTGTGTTTTAAATGTTCTATTTGACATCCCTTATTCTGAACTATCTTTCGACACCACAATTTCCAGGATAATAATGCCTTTTGAAGTGTCAGAAGAGGTATTCTATCCCATTCCTCCTGAACAGCTTTCCAGAGTCCTGTAAGGGTTTTGGGACGACGTTTGGATAATGCAGATTTTAAAAGTCCGAAAGCACAAAAATCCATAGGTGATACATCGGGAGATTTAGTAGGCATATCAGTGAAGGGTATGGCCTTGATACCAGTTTTTTGTTCCATTTTTTTAGGAAATTTACAGTGGATTTTGATGTGTGGCTGCTAGCTTTGTCCTGATGGAGTCTCACAGATTGATGGTACTGTGGGTAAAGCGATGGTATTTCATTCAGAAAAATTGGCGATAAAATATGTTCCTGATAGTATTTGGAGTTAATCTTGACATTTTTTCCACTCTCTTTATTTTTAACTTGCCATTATAAGAAAAACCAGCAACAATCATGAATCCCTTAGAAAAACTTTCTTTCGATTCTTTGAACCATGTACTTAAATTTTTTTCTCCCCTTTTATTATAATAAATGGCTCTTTTTTTTTGTTGCAATCACTTAAATACACCCATGATTCATCTATTTTGACAATTGTTTTCCATTTTTGTTTGGATAAGTGTTTCTTATATAGAATTCTGCAGCGTGTCCTGCGTTCAGCGATATGGTTTGGAAGAAGACGATGAGATATCACAAATCCATGACTCTCACATCGTTTTTGGATAACGGAGTATGCATATTTCTCTTCGGAAAGAGCATAAATGTAGCCTTCGAACCACTGCTTTATTAAAAACGCCATTTTGAATAAAAACAAAACTTTCAAGCCGCAGACGATAATTTTGACTTTTAGAAACATAGTACAATTGTAATTATTTCATTTTCAGCAAACGATTTTTTATTACCGCTTACCAAAATAGTCTAAAAAATAAGCGAACAGCCTCTGTAGGAATGCAGACGTAGGTAGACGACGTTCTCGTAGTTATGTAGCAAAAATCACTACTGGGAGATCTCCGGAAAAAATAATAACTACTTACAATCAATAGAGTTTTACATCTTTGTTACACTCGGCAAGCTGATAAAAGAGTATGAATTAGTACGTTATAAAATAACTCTAGGGAAATTTCGTCCGAGCTTGAGAATAAAATGCACATATTCAAAATTTAGTATAATTAATCCCATACAAGTTAATCAGCAGTTTAAATGAATTAATCAGCAGTTTGAATGCTCAGCGGAAAGAAAATTAGGAACTATTTATTATTATCATTTATCAGAAATTGTACTTTACATTTATAATTAAATATGCAATATTATATAATATTTTGTGTAGTCTCTTCTCTGCTCAAATGCAACATTAAATGCTCAAGAAGAAAAATTAATTCATTGCCGTCGTGATCTACTACTTCTGCATCAAACCTGGCATTTTGAAATATTTTTGTTTAATTTTAGCTGTTTTAATAATATTATTAGTCAGTAATAATGTTCATATGCAATAGAAATGTAGAAATACGGAGTTGAGTTAAATTCCTTCTAATTTAGTAGCTTTTTTACATTTAGGATTTTTGTTGAAATGCATCGGTTAATTGCATTGAAAACGCTTGACGTATACACTCAAGAGCCAAAGCATTATGACCACCCCTACAATTTGCAATGAATTCGCCTGGATGACGTGGAAGGCACGTGATCAGGTGGAAGTGGTATTTAACTGCTGCTGGAGAGTCTGAAGAATCTTTCTTTCATTTACTTCTGTATGTGATGGGAAAGGCTGCGGATCTAAGCGACTTTGATAGAGGGCAGATTGTAATGGCTCGAAGGCTCGGAAGAAGTATTTCCGAAACTGCACGACTCGTGGGTTGTTCGTGACCTACAGTTATTAGTACTTATGCAAAGTGGATGAGTGACGGTGAAACCAGCAGTAGACGACATGGTGTTGGACGTCCACACGCTATCAAAGAAAAAGGTCGTCGGAGACTGTCTCGCATGGTGAAGCAAAACCGGAGCCAGACAGTGGCTCAGCTGACAGCCCAATACAATGCAGGGCCAAGTAGAATAGTATCGCAGCACACTGTTCAGCGAAGACTGTTGGATATGGGGCTACGCAGCAAACGTCCCACTCGTGTGCTTTTCTGACCAAGCGTCATCGCAACTGCGCCTGCGCTGGGCCCGGGAACATCGCGACTGGTCCATGGATCAGTGGGAGAGAGTTGCCTGGTCAGATGAATCACGGTTTGTCATTCATCACGCCGATGGCCGTGTCAGGATACGCCGTCTTCCAGGTGAAATGTTGCTCCCTCAATGTACAGTAGGTCATACAAAGGCCGGTGGTGGCGGTATTATGCTTTGGGGGACGTTCTCTTGGGCGTCTCTGGGACCCGTGGTTGTCGTAGAGCAGACCATGAATGCTACAGGGTATCTGAACATCATTGCGGACCAGTTGCAGCCTTACATGGCCTCTGTTTTTCCAGCTGGAAATGGAATGTTCCAACAGGACAACGCCCCGTGTCACAATGCTAAAATTGTGTTGGAGTGGTTCCAGGAACATGATGCTGAATTCCAAATATGTCCTGGCCGCCTAACTCACCGGATCTCAATCCGATAGAACACATTTGGGATGACACACAGCTCAGAGTTCAAAGACCACCAATTCGCAAAATCTCGGATTTGCGTGACCATTGCTTAAACATCTGGTACAATCTGTCTCCGGCCATCTACCAAGGAATTGTGGCATCCATGCCAAGGCGGGTTGAAGCTGTGTTGCGTGCCAAAGGTGGGCCAACTCGTTATTGACAGGTGGTCATAATGTTTTGGCTCTTGAGTGTATTTTATGCAATCCATTTTGATTCCTCACAGGAATACGCATTGCAAACATTGCACGAAAATACGTGCTGAGTAGGAGAGGAATGAAAATGGATGATATTTTTGATGAAATAAACCTTTTTTCTAAAAATTTTTAAAAATTTATCTGACGTGTTAGAGAAAAATTAAAATCACTTTTAATTTGCTAAGAAACCCAGCTTACAGAAAAGGCACATGTTCGCTGCATATGCTTCTCGTACAATTGGCACAGCAAGCTTCCGACTCCTAGTCTTTCAAACAAAGATGTAAAAGTTTTCGTGTTGCATCTTTTTAGCTTATTTTAGGTATTTGACGAGACCTGTAGACATGCAATTTAAATTACAATCATTATACACGATATTAAACAGAGACTTATCAAGTTACATTTACAAAGATTCAGGAAGAGAGGCTGCATCATTATTTGATACCCCAAGCATTTCAAGTACTTTTGACGATACTTTGGGAATTTCAATCAGATTTTCCTTCTTTTGTAAGTAGATTTGCTTTTCAGACGGAATATTCTCCACATAAAATCCTTATTGTTGTTAAGATTTTCTTCCGAAGACGATTGGTCATCATTAAAATGTCCGTCATGAAGTGTGTCTTCTAAATCGTTATCCATGGACTCTTCATCCTTTGATACTTTTGCTAGCACAATTTCCTGCCATCTTTATCCAGGAATTTAGGCTGCTGAAATGCGGAATCAACATTCTTACTAAAAGTAGGAAGATTCACATATGCCCAAATAACAGCATTTCTGAAAAATTAAGAATTTTCCTTGCTTGAAATTCAAATCGTGCAAATGTTGATAACCCTTATTTACATCTACCAAGGATCTGGACCTGTTTCATTGAAAGCTGTCCCTCCAATAATTTAATTTTGTAACGCTTGAACGTATACGGCTTGCCTCATCGCTGCAAAATCCACAAATTTACTTTCCATTCATGGTTTGTGGTGGCCCAGTGGTACAGCGCGCTGGTTTTTGGTGTTGAGGGTGCTCGGATCGAATCCTGGCGTCACGCCATGAAAAATGCCTCCTTTAGTGTCGTCAGTTCATAGGGGGTAATGCTGTCCGCCTATATGGTGCCCCCACAATAAAATGGGCAGTAAAATTGTGATGTAGTATAGGCGAATGTTTGACGACAAGTGCCTCCACATTGGAAAAAAAAACAAACTTTCCATTCATAATTTCAAATTTAGTTTTTAGAGAAATCATCGTAATTTTCAATGTTTATTATTTAAACTACAAAAGAAGCAAGAATTTGCGATATAATTAAGATATACGACCCTGCAAAATAACCTGAAGGGAAATCTCCATATTTTATATTAAAACATTTTGTGTATTTTAGAAAATACAAACTTGCGATGCACATTCATTTAAAATGCATTCAATTCATAATAACTCCATTTTCTCTTAAAATACAGCCAGCCAAATCCCAGATAAAGAAATAGTTTCTTTAAAATTAATATTCATAGAGTCATTAAATACAAATTTTAATACCTGAGCGCTAGAAACGAAAACAAAAATTTCACTCAAACCTATTTATAAGAGGTAACAGATGGTAAAGGCACTCAAAGAAAACTATTCATTGGTACTTAACTGTAATCTTTTTCCATAACATTCAAACAGGGGAAAAAACGAATGTGGAAGAAACGTTATTTCCTTAAAGACCAGGAAAAAAAATGGACGATCCAAAATCTTTGATGGGTTATTCGTTTATTGGGCATTCCTTTGATAGATTAATAGCTCTCTCATGAAATACTTTATAAACAATTTCTTAATTAGTGATATCCATTGTGAAGGACTTAATTAATAGAGTGAAGTTTGAAGTCTGGCTACTGAAGACGGAAATTAATGAACACACTGAGATTCTAGTTCGTAAAAAAAGTAGCTTTATGAACTTCGAAGGAAAATTTACCATGAAGTCCATTGCCGTGGAAGTCTTTCATTAATATTAAACTACAAAAAAATGATTATTATCAATATGAATAAAGAATTTTTAGCATGCCAATAAATACAAAATATAGAGATGGACTTTTGTTGAAGTCTATATAGTGTTCTACATATAAGAAATTATATGACAATCATAAATATAAAGTGTTTTCTAACTCAATTAAAACAAATATTATATTGTCCAATGCCGAATTTGTCCACCATAAATTTTTGTCTTTTTTTACTATTCATATTATTATTGATATTCCTTTGACACTAGAAAGACGGGAATATTTTTCTTACTAAAAAGACTGAACGTTGTCATTTTGATGGTTAAAAATACAATCAAGAATTTAAAATATTTAATGTTTTTAAATGGTTAAATACTTTAAATTTTGAACTATTTCATACCAATATATAATAAATTTGTATATATTTAAATACATTTTTATTCAGATATGGCGAGCAGACAACCTGGTATGGTTTATCCGTAAAAATAAATGCATGGTTTGTGCAGTCCTTATTTTTCAACACCAATATTTCTGTTATTTGCAAAATCGGAAAGAGACAATAATTAACTATTATTTTCCGGTATTATTTTAAAGATTTCTGCCTGTTTACTATATTGCTGTCAAATTGACGGCTTTCAGTCCTAGTAGGTATGCAACACATTTCCTCCCCCTTTTTGCTATCGAATATAATTTTGTAAATGCGTGTGCATATTTCGCGTAAAATTTAAAAAAGTCATAAAATTTCAGAAGCCTGTGGACATATATACAGATATAGCGCTCAATAGTATGTCCAAAGCCATCAAAATGACGGCAGCCGTCTTTCTAGTGTTAATACACTTTTCGACGGTAAAATACGGCTTGACTACAGACTGCAAGGGCATGGTTTCGAACGATAATTTTCGATTCTGAGATGGTGAATGATTTATTTGCATGAAGAACGTACATTACATACTAACCTGTAATCGATAGGAACTATTTTGAATGCCATTCTTCGAAATGTATTTTACATACTGTTGCTAAATTTAATATAAATTAACATTAAACGTATATAGAGAAAAAAGTAAAAGGGAAAAAAATTATCCAATTTATCGTTATCTGAAGACCATAGGAAATAAATATCCCCAAACTGAAATAGCAAGGTTCAGAATTTGTATGGATGAGTCATATATGGTTGATTCTCAAAATGTTAGACGAGGTGCATTTTGTGACATCTTTGTTATTTATTCTCCATCAGAAGTGTGGGAGTTCAGTCTTCTTTGATGAAGTGGCTGTATATCTATGTGACCTTGGAGAAACTGACGGCTCATTTGTATAAATTGGACAGTCCTTATCTCACCAAACGTATAAAAATTAAAGGAATGTGCATCATTCTGCATTGGATACAAAAACACTTAGGTATATAAGATAAGATCAAAAAAATATATTGGCAAAAAAGCGTTAGAAAACAACTCCCTGGATGTAAGCATCTTTTCATACTACAGAAGGTTTTGCATAAAAAAAAATCTTTAAATTTACGGTTTCGCTAGGTAGAAATTATCAAAGACTCCTCAGACAGAGATTAACTCAATTGGCCCAGAGGAGAAGCAAAGAACAATTTATTATTATCATTAATAATAAAATGAACATATTCAAAATTTAGTATTATCAATCCCATACAAATTAATCAGCAGTTTGAATAAATTGGCTCAGCAGAACGAAAATTATGAGCTATTTATCATTATCATCTACTTACAGAACATCTACTTACGTACAGAAATTGTACTTTACATTTATAATTAAATAAATGATATTGCATAGTATTTTTTGTAGTCTCTGTTGTACTCAAATACAACCTTAAATTTCTCACAAAGTAAGGTTTAAATTCATTGATGTCATGATCTACTACTTCTACGTTAAATCTGGGATTAAGAAATAATTTTGTTTAATTTTGGCTGTCTTAATAATATTATTAATCAGTAATACTATTCATATGCATTAGAAATACAGAAACGGAATGGCGATTGTCTGTCAGGCCTTCGGACTTTTTGGGAAAGGTCCTTTTTTTTCTCATTGGGGCTCTACGTAGCGCAAACTTCCATTTTAGTGGAATTAAGTCCCTTTGGACCGTTGGAAATCAAAACATATTGAATAATTAAGCTTAAATTCTTAGTATAAAATAACTTGAATTACTCATTCTTAAATGGAATTTAAAATTGTTGGAATTCTTTTTCTTTTACTTCAGATAATATGCGATAGATCTAATCTATTCATCCATGTCTTTATATAAACTAACTGCGCAGATAGTAATAACTGATTCAGTCATTTGTTGTCGTTATTGTTGTTTCTAATGCTTCGTGGCTGAAAGTTCCAAACCAGGTATCCTATAGCCTTCGGGGTGAAGTGTGCGGCTCCGGTTTTTTATATAGCACCCGAAGGGTCGGAGTCCGTCTTAAGAAGTTGCCGCCTCAATTTTTACCGAACACCCCCAAGGGCGACTTCTGGAGGTTCGTACCTTCTCCCCGCCCTCTTTGACTTCATAGAGGGTCTTTCCGGTCTACGGATATAACATGATCATATCCGGCCTAGACACAAAAATATTTAATAGTGCGTGACGGAATTCGATCCGAGCAATCTCAGCACAAAAGCCAGAGCGCTACCACATGGCTACCTTAAGCCCCAGTCATTTATTAAATGTTAAAAATTGGACTAAATAAGCTACACTATGAAATGACTATTAAAAAAATTTTTTATAAGGTATTAAGTATATTAATTTTTTGGACAATATTTTGACTTAATGAATGCTCTTCTTATTCGCTGTTCCAAACTTTAAAATAATCTTGTAAAGGTGTTTCAGCATTTTCTAGAATTCACTCACTCTTGTTCTCATGTTCTTCAGTTTAAAACGCTTGCTTTGGGAAGTGACAGATTTTTTTTATTATTTAAATTTTAAATTCGATGAACGCCACTCACGTGTCAGAGTAGTTCGGATTTTCTTTTATCTGTCAAGACCGCTGAACAATATCAGACGCAAAAATTTCAAAAGGTTATCCTGACTGTCTATTTTGTCAAGATGTGATGTGAAGAATGTACTGTTGACTTCTTTAATCGGTTTCTTTTGACTCTAAGAACACACTGCGACAAATAGAAAATTCTTTATATATTTTTTTCGATTTGAGTTAAATGATTTCTTTTCGAATAGCTGTTGAAACTTCGTGTTTAAGTAATGATATATTTAATGCAATGTATTCAGTTGTAAACTTTTAACTGAAACCATTGTATTAAAGGACTATGCAATATATTTCTGTCTTTACTTTTAATATATTGTACTACAAAGGAAGGGATTAAGTGAATTTCCGCTAAGCGGCCAACCTATAAAGCTAAAAAATTATGCTTAAGAATTTAAGGAGAATGATATAACTCATTAATTTCTTCTGCTTTAGTTTTTTTTATCAATCATAATTTTATTGTATCAAAGATACCTTGCTACACGTTATTAGATTCTTTCTGATACTTATGCTATAATTTTTTAACTTACAAAAGATTCTTTTTAACTGAAATATAAAAAAGTACTAAAGATAAAATCAATAAAATTGCATATTTTGATGATATTACACTGAAGTGCCACTGAATTAGGGATAGCAAGACCTATGCAAATTGTGTAGCGTTGCGCATCATGTATGCGCAAGTGAGGGCGCTGTGATAACTGCATATATAGCGCGTACTGTGGTTGTTCTGAATTAGTTGTTGGAATAGCCAGTACAGGTAAACTGCCTGATTTAGACGCCTTCGATCGCGGACAAATCGTAGGTGCGCGACACATGGGCCATTCAATTTCCGAAATCGTCAAACAGCTAGGATTTTCAAGGTCGACAGTGTCAAGAGTATACCAAGAATACATGGATGGTGGAAAAAAACTAGCGATCGGGTAAACTGAAGAGGACAATTAGCCTTGACAGTGCGTGGTGAGAGACGGCTCAGGCGTATTGTACGTAGCCAGCGAAGCCAAACATTAGCTCAAATTACCACCCAGTTTAATGACGGTGCCAGTCGTACAGTCAGTAAATGGACTGTGCAACGCTCGCTTCACCGTATGGGTTTCGGGAGCCGTCGACCTACGAGAGTACCATTGCTCTATACTCGCCATCGGGCTGCACGTCTTGTCTGGGCAAGAGAGCACAGAGACTGGAGTGTAGAGGACTGGAAACGAGTAGCATGGAGTGATGAGTCTCGATTCCGACTACTTAACGCCGACGGGAGCCTGAGAATATGGCGTCAGGCTCATGAAGCCATGGATCCTGCATGCCTGGCTGGAACTGTACAAGGGCATGGTGGCTCAATCATGGTCTGGGGTGTTTTTTCGTGGCACAGTTTGGGATCTTTGGTGCGTGTACCAACCTCCCTCAATGCAATTCGGTACGTAGAGTTGCTGGGTGATCACCTCCATCCGTTTATGCTGTTCTGTTATCCTCACGGTAATGGAGTTTTCCAGCAAGACAACTGTACCTCTCACAAGTCCCGGTTGGCTACTGGCTGGTTGGAAGAGCATTCCTCTGACTTCTCTGTCATGAATTGGCCACCTAGAAGCCCAGACTTAAATCCTATTGAGCATGTTTGGGATGTTTTGGAACAAGGCGTGAAAGGCCATCACACAGCACCAAAGAACCTTACTGAATTATGGACAGCTTTAGCCAATATTTGGCAAGCCATTCCCGTGGAACTTTTCCAGAAACTTGTTGAATCTATGCCTCGTCGTGTGGCAGCCGTTATCAAGGCATTACTAGGTAGGTATCCCTAATTCAGTGGCACTTAATTAGGGATGTGCAGTGTATAAGTTACATGATCTGCATGGTTATTAAGAAAAAAAAATCTTTTTTTACATATCAAGTATACAATTACGTTGATAAGTTGCAAGATAAAATTCTACGTAAATATCTTTGTTTAAATACATTTTTAGAACTTTTGTCCAAACCATTTATCCTCTCCGGGATTATCATGTAAATACAGCTTTAAAAAAAATTATTTCCAATGTCGCAAGCATGTCTTGACAACATTCGCCCATCCAAACTATGACATTTGCTCTGGCATTTCTTATGGTCGCTCCATATAGGTGATCTAACATCGGTTCCTATGAAGGAACTGCACGAGAACATCCATGGCTTAATTGTGATCCGAAGCCTAGGCTACTTCGTGGAAGCTCATAACGTAACCACTATGTGATTTGAGCGGCTATGTATATAAATTTAATAAAATGACGTGAATTAAAAGAAGTAATGTGTTTCATAACAATAAAAAGCTTTATCATAGTATATATAAATTATTTGGGCTCGACAACAGTATGTTAAACTAAGGTGCTACGTAGTATGTTTATAAATTGTAAATAAATATGAAGTTAAACGAAGAAAAATACTTTATTTTAATATTGTGTTGCGTAACAAAATAACTTTAACTGCTTTCTAAAGGCAGTTCCATTCAGGTTCACATCTAACCGATGTCAAAGGTTCATCTCTGCGGGTGAAGAAAAAACAGTAACTTCTTAAAACAGAAATTTATTAACGTTAATCACGACACAACAATCCATTCACACTAATCCTCAAAAACTAACATGTTTTATATTACTTACAGTCAACTTATGCATCAAATTCACTTAATGTTAGAATATAAAACAATTGCCAAAATCCAAAATACAAACTACAAAACTTTACAGAAGAAAACAAGAAGCGTAAAAGAAATCGTTGCCGTGGGAACCCGTTCACCTTGGTTACACCATAAGTATCTAAGCCGTTTTCGTAACACTTATATGCAGTTATCTTTAAAAAAAGGGAGTGCTAATTAAATCAATAAACATACTTGATTCAACAGCATAACCCTTCGTGTCTTGGTTAGCGTCACGAGTTTCAACGAAGTATTAAGTTTGGGTTCTCCTCCAGACTAAGTTGTAAAAGTTGCAGTGGTGCCCTTTCATAGGGAGCAATCTTGATTCCTCTATATCATGCTCTCGTAATAAAAGAAGCCACCAAAAATCACGTTGGAAGAATACCATAATGATAAATGCCTGCCGCGTTGGAAGACAATACCTGGTTTAGCATTTTTACGAAACATAAGGCTATCAAATAAATTAACTATAAGAAGTACAGATCTCAAATTTTAGAGTTAATAGAAGACAAATATTTATTTCTAGATATCGGTAAATGTTATTAAGTTTGCATATTTGTTAGTTTATTCATTATCTGTCGTGGTTAGTTTGTCATATATAACACTAAATTACTAGGCTTTATCTGATATTTTTTATACATATTAATCATGCTTTTATTTTTAATAACAATTAGAAAATTGGAGCGAAGAACAGTTTAAAAATTCTAAAATTGTCTTTTTCTATTTTTTTAAAATACAAATGTTAACAGACATGTGAGCCTTAAATTTAACATGTTTGTTGTTAATTGGTACATTTGGACACAAAAACCGTTAACACTGTTTTGACTTGCAGCAGGAATTTCTATGAATTTAAATCAAAGTCAGAAATTAAATTTTCTAAAATTAGGTATTTAAATAATACATATTTGTCATTGTTTTTGAAGCAAAAGTATAAATTTGAAACTGAGAAATGAATAGTTTTTTCCTACGTTGGCGGAACGTTCAACGACGAAAATTCCTCATGGACAGCCCAGTAGAGGTGAGCTTTATTATAAATTTTTTTGACTAAGAAGCGCTTGTCTTAAAGAGAAGAACGCTTTGAAAAGTGGTAAAAATCCATAAGTTTTCCAAAATAACAAAGGGAGAGTCAGGAGAAGATGCAACTCCGATGATATGTAGGTGTCCAAATAAAAGGATTGCGATGTAACTATACTAAAATTTGCAACAGCAATGTGTCTTTGGTGGTCCTCAGGGATAGGGTAAGTTCAAGATTTACCCGTCCTCAGCCGAAAGCTTATACGGTATGAGGGATAGGGCAAGACAGCAGTTCACTCCAAGCCTCACCCATGGACTGCATTTTATTCATATTGCCGAATGCCTCCCTGAATTGTTTGTCTGTCTCGCCACAAACTCGGATATAATGGAAAGAGTACACGAATTGTGGTAACCTACAACCCTCTTTAGTAAGATAATCAGCTCGCTTGCTACCCGGTATAACACAGTGGCTGGGAAACCCTTCATATGTAATATTCCAAGTCGTGACTGGCTAATAAAATTGTCTTGACCAGACGAGCAGAGTAAGCACCGGGATGGAGCAAAGAGCTATAATTGCTGTCTGGGAGTCAATAAGAAAGACAACCCTGTTATGAGTTGCGATGGAAGGAGGTCTGGAGAAGACTTGATAAATAGCTTCAATCTCAGCTTCGAAGTTGGTTGCGTGCATTTCAACATTCACAAAACATTCAAACCTGCTTTCGCAGAAAAAATTGGAACCCGTGACACCATTTGGTACCGATGAAACGTCAGTGTTGATATGAAGCCAATGGCTATCAGGATAACGAATATAAATTGTCTTCAAGGAATAAGCTTTCAGAACGCATGGTAGAGCCTCAATTTTTTCCTCATTAGTCCTTATAGAGAGGTTGAAAACGGGAGTGATAAATTGTGAAGGTAAATAATTTGTTTCTTAAAAAAAGAATATAAAGTAAATTATTGCTATCAGTAAAAGAAAGTATCATTAACTAATTTAAACTGTTCTATAATTATATAAGCTACACTCTAGGAATAAAGAACAAAATTTCAGAAACACTAAATATTAATAATATATATGATCACTGTACAACAGTATTTTTTAAAATATTGCTTCGTACCAACAAAATTAAAATATTATTCTCAACAAAAATTATTTAAAAAATTAAAATAATATTCGCGATAAATGTAACAATCTAATACTATATCAGAAAATGATATGATTATCAATACAAGAAAATAGTTAAACTCTTTTACAATTCCATAGACTCAGTTTACAAAATTTAAGACTATAATTTTAGTCATTATAAATATCAATACCACCCATTATCCGTATGCAACATTGTCTTCATGTTGTTTATCAACTAAACATCATTAATATTTAACGCACTAAAGATATTTGATGACAATAATTATCTTCTCCGATTTCCATACAAAAACACATAATTGCTGAACTAATAAAACAGGCCACGTCAGCTTTTCGTTTGGCATAATTGTGATATTTTCTTACTCTTTCGTCTTTATCTCTGCAACTGCACCATCTCTAATACTCTGTTCACCATTTATAAACATTTTCTCCTATTTTTAACAAGCTACAATCAGAATAGAAATCAAACACTCTAACTTAAGCACACTGGAGTGCTATTCTAAGTACTAAAAAGGCGTGTTTTGTTAATGACTGAACTTACAAGCAGACGGTAATAATGTACCATAAAAATCCATCGCTGAAATTTGTACGTGCGGTGTTTTACCCACTGAAACACTTCTCAATCCCATTTACTATTAAGGAACTTTGTACTCAAATGGTCTATATGTTGTATGTGTAGCATATTTCTAATTGGATCTCTATTTCATATAAAGTTAATGTTAGTTCGGTAAATGGAAGTTAGCACATATATTTTAGTATATTTAACCTGTTAATAATATCTCTTCAATAACAATTTACTTTCATGTTTACACTTTTGAACCAGTCTAGAAAAATTTTCTTTTTCAAAACCTTACCCATGCCTGGCGACGACCTCTTTCTGTGTTATTGTTTATTGCTTCTGAATTTCAGGCTTAGTATGCATTTTACCATGAAATTTTTTTTAATGTAAATTCTTACACTCATGGATGTATTATACTGATAGCTTCTAAATACTGGCAGAGATTCCACATTCATAACTCATGCAATTTGCTTTACCGATAGTGTGGCCTCTAGCAATATACAGCATGGGAAAATAAATATTTCTTATCAGGGTACAGAAAAATTCTTCTTTTTCGTATTTAATTGGGGTCATAGAAGAAATTAAATGAGTTAACAAAAAAATGGGTATTTTCTAAGCCAATTTTAGTTTTCTTTACACGCGCACACACACACACACACACACACACACACATATATATATATATATATATATATATATATATATATATATATATATATACAGAGTGGTACCTCCGAAAAGCAGACAGTCACGGGACCAAAAGTTTTGTCCGTTATTAGGAGGTGTCCGCTATTGGAGAGGACAACCCTTTTATAAAAAAAGTTTTTGCACTTCTGTTTGACATTTGATTGAAAATTACGGCTGCAATGTTAATTGAAAAGAAAAAATTAATTAGGTAAGAAAATAATAAATGTTTACTACTTTACCTTTTGACTGTGTCCTAATTCTTTTATCTTACATTAAATAATCCCCAAATACAATGCATAGGAACAAAATTATTTTAATTATTACTGAAAAATCTGTTAACAAAGTTTGATTTCTCTTTTCACACAGTAAACCTGTTTTTCAAGTTGAATCTCCTTAGCTTTGCTCGTCCCTCCGAATCTTCATTGTTCGGAAAGAACTGTTGTAATTGTTCGCTGTATTTCAGTGCTTCCGTAAAATCTTTGATTTTGCAGTCTTCCAGTGGCGATTCCTTATCATCATCCTCAGAAAGAGCCTGCGCTTCAGTGGTGTCCCGATGAATGAAATCGGAAACACGCAGGTTTTCTTCCTCAATGGATAAATCGTCGTCTATCTTGACTTCCTCTTCAACGCTGACATTTGAATCCAAATTGGCTACTAGATCCGCAAGTTCATTTTTGCTTTTTTCGGTAGTGCTGTCAGCTGCCACTTCGTTTGTACTCAAAAATCCCGTCGTCTTAAAACATTTTAGAACGCACCCAGGTTTCACCTGTTTAAGGACTGACGTAGTCCAGGAAATTGCATCCAAAACCGATACCGATTTTGCCAACTCTTAACTGAATTTGCAGGAGATAATCTGTGAAAGCACATGTCTCAGAAGTAGCTTTCTGTATCGTACTTTAAAGCTGCGGATAATTTCCTGATCAAATGGCTGTAGCATCGAAGTGGTGTTAGGAAGCAAGAAAATTAAATTAACATTTTTTAGCTTTAAATCATCAGGAGGGGAAATAGCATTGTCCATGAACAGAATGATTTTTCTCTTTTTTTTTCATTTTGTTGTCTAACTCCACCAACCAATCGCTCATTATCTCAACGGTCATCCACGCTTTCCTATTTGACTTCCACGAAACAAAAAGTTTTCGTACATCAATGTTCTTGAAACACCTAGGCTTCTAAGGAAATATCTAGGCTTTGTAAAGACGCATAAGCATATATTTTTAGCTTGTTTGTTAGAATAATTTTGAAATGTTTGCCAAAATAATTGAAACTTTTTCAAAGATACCTGTCCGCTATTCGGAGTGTTTGCTATCCAGAGGAAATAACATGGACTGTGCTATATAAAAGGACTGGGACTCGTAAAAATGTCCGTTAATTAGAGGTGTCCGTTATTCGGGAGTGTCCGTTCAGGGAGATACCGCTGTATAGATATGTGCGTGTGTATGCGTCTAAAATGCAAATATCGTATTTTCACAAGAAATGTTACAGAATGAATATATATTCTAAGGTATAGAATGAATATGTGTTTTCTATGGAGTCATAGAATTCCTCTCAATGTTATACAAACTCTACCTTTATGTAATTTCAAAGGGGTTTCTGATATGTATGAGAGGCTATTTCAAAACTAATCAGTGCTATCGGTTGTTTGTCTGATCTAAACGGAAAGAATGAAGTATAAAGAAACATCGATTTATGAATAAAACATTTTGCTACGAGGATTGTATTGTCTTCACTGATTGTTGAAATCAACTCATCAAAGATATATGTTCACAAAATCCTGCTTTAACCTTATACCGGTGCAAAAGCTGCATACGTACGGGAATAAAAATATTACTTTCACTAGATTGCGTTCTGGTAGAGTTTTTACGAGTAGGTAAATGTAAATAGCATTTGGTATATTTGGAAGCTGATGATTTATGGAAATTTTATTTTTTAACTCCTTGGGATGACAATTTGATCCAAAAATAAAATTCCGTTTTATTAAGAGAATATTTTATAATGCTGACTTACGTGAATGACTTGATAGTTTATTTTTAGCATTTTGATGTCAACAAGGTTGCTTTCTATTTTATTTTCGTTCTCTCTTTTTTTCTGCTGTAATAAATTTATGTTCACCTTTGGCTGAATTTTGTTATACTTACGGTATCAGTAAATGAATTTCACGACAGGTAAATGAATCTGCATTCGGGGCATGAGCAAAAAATGGAGACTGTGAGTGTTTTGAAAGCTGACCATTCACATTAAGGTGGCATGAAACAAGTGCATTCGGCCGTAGCCTTTTATGCTGCAGCTGTTATAATCGAGTGGCTTTACTGACGTGGCAAAATGGTAAAAGACTGCTTTGATTGATATCGTAGTGTTTGTAATCGGTGAAGGTTACTGATTGAAGAACGTGGTGAAATAATATCGTTTGGAGATACTGTTAAGCTGTACTTGTTAATTTGCAAATAAATTACTATGTTAAGGTTCAGTGAAATATTTATTTCTTTAATTGTTATGGATCGACAATAGCTGCGTTTACATGGACAACAATAATACCCGGGATTTACCCGCTAATAGGGAAAACCTTCGAAGCCCGTTTACCACATTTTCACCCTGCTTTTACCCGTCTTACCGGAAGTAAAGGCCGTCACATGATTCGGCGGAAATGATCCTCATACACCATCATTCCTTGTAAATTACGTTATGGGTTCGATCCCAGCCAGTGTCATACTTTTCCAAATTCACTGTATTGCTATTTTTAGCTTTCCAACTTCGAACTCCGCATTTATCTCGTTACGAAGTGCATGGTCCTGGGGAAGGCCTTTTTTTTTCCAATTGCTGTTCTTTTGACCTCGTATTCTTAAATTTTAAAAATAACAACAACAAAAAAAATCATAAAACTTTAAAAATCCAAAAAGATTGAAAAACTTACAAAAATATTTTTTGTATTCTTATGATATCTGCTTTTCTGGGCCTCTTAATATTATTACTTTTTTGTTTTCCGTGGATCATTAGTCTTATCTAATTTTTCTTCTAAATTTTCTTAACTTGTAACTCTATATTTTTTCTGTTAACATTAACTTTTTTGTTTTAATTTAACTTTACTAATAATTTTTTTTCTTTTACACGCGTTATTCTTACTTTAATATTTTAATTCATTACTTAAAATTTTAATTACTTTGCACTCCCACCTTGATTACATATATCTTGCTTACAGGAGATAAAGTCGACACGACCAATGCACTCCTCTTCTAAAACACAATTACGTCTGCGTCTATTTGTTATTTAAATGCAGCACATGTCAGTCGCTGTTGATAATTATAGAACGTTTACGATTGTTTTCTGTTGTTTTTAAAAATAAATTTAGAAAATAGATAGGAAAAAAGGAATATAAGAACTAGAAGATTGATGCGGATATTAGATATAATCGTACGATCTATGGCTTCATCGCTAAATTTAGTTTTTCCACAACAAAGAATGTGGGCAAAATTACGAAGCTCTGTTTGGTGGGAAGAAATTGTTTTAAATTCCTGAAGTAATAAAGACTGGAAAGAAAATTTTCCAATCGATATGTGCATTTTTTTAAATTATAAGATTAATTGTAAGATACTTATTGTTTTAATAAATCCTTTTATAAAATCAAAATGTAATTTTGATTTCAATTTTGTTTCAGTAATTTTTAGTCATGTATAAATAAAAAAATCATAAATAGATATAAATAAATTTTTATCTGTGAATTCTAAAATAATTAATTTATAAATAAATTTTAATGTTACTTTTAATTATTGATAATACTTATTAAATTTATTAATTTTACCATAACACTTTAAATGAAAATGTTACTGAAATTTTATTGAAATGAAATTTTATTTCTTATTTTACATACCAGATGGCAGTACCATTCTATTTATAATGCA
Source organism: Dolomedes plantarius (assembly GCA_907164885.2). NCBI lineage: Eukaryota > Metazoa > Arthropoda > Arachnida > Araneae > Dolomedidae > Dolomedes > Dolomedes plantarius. The sequence continues at coordinate 137,752,041 of OU015491.1, read as the reverse complement.
ATTGGAGATGGTTTTTTTTTTTTTAAACTAGATGGTCAAATCAAGAAATAAATGAAATCCTCCGGAAAAAAAATAGGCACTTTTCTACTGTTTTCTTGAAAATTATGCTATCGTTAAGGGGTTCCAGATCCTTCCATCGATCATTTAGCTGCATTTTCATGGATTCACACAAGTTCAAACCCGCCATGTTATTTACTCCCAGCTTCGAAATGCATCATGGGTAATTAGCGGGTTTTATCCTGGGTCGAAGCAGGGTCGAAAATCAACCCTGCATTTTTCCCTATCGTAGGGAAAAAGTAAGAAACGACCCTGCTTTTACCCGGGTTTTTGGCACATGTAAACGGCACTAATGTAATCTGGAATGTCTCAAAGAAAATATTACTAAAAACAATTATTTAGAACTAACTATCAAAAATAATAGAAATCTGCAAATTGCTCTGTAGTAGCCTAGATGCAAGATGGTGTCGATCGCCTCTTTATTTTTATGGGTTTTTTTTTAAAGTGGTTTAAAAAAAACAATTGAAACCAAAAGTTAAAAACTTTTGGTTTCATTTGTAATCTGGATGGGTTGCAAGTAGCTGAAAATTTTACAATAATCTTTCATTCTTTTCAAACAAAAATGTATCTTCTGTATACTGTACAATAAAACGTCTTTTATAAATGTATATAATTAAGCTTAGTATATTCTCAAAATTTAATGCAGTCGTTTAAATACCCAAATTTGCATTCTCTGAAAATACTTTGGCGTAATCTATTGAAAATAACAAATAGTTGCTACATACTATAGATGCTTTTAATCTTCATTTATTTATTTATTTAATGTTTTTACTTTTAATCCTTTGCGAAAGGCTATCCACACAGGAAAGAAGGACTAAATGAACGGAGTCCTGCCTCTCGAGAATGCATAAAAGTTTCATTTAATCCTTGGTTTAAATTGTTATCACGTAAATAGTGTAACCAAATCCATTAATCACTCTCTTGTGTGAATTCATGCAGGGGGAAATATTTCTTAAAATAGGAAAATTCATTATGAAGCCTATGATTAATTTGTTGCAACGAGCTATTTCGATACCACGTGGTAAAATAACTCTAAACCCATCCTAATTTAAAAGGGAAAAATTCCAACATCAATAATATTTAAAAATAATTTCGGGAAAGACAATAAATTAGTAAATGTGTTGTTTAATTTTCAAAGATAAATGGAGAGCTCAAAGTCTGCTGTCTCTTTTTTCGCGAAATAATTTGAGGGGAAAATGACATACAATTTACTTCCGCATCAATTAATGTGTTTCAAGGAAATAAAATTTTTGTTCGGCAAAATGTAGAAGCAGACACGGGGGTACGTAATTTATTCCTGTTGCTGCATGGAAGCCGCTTTAAAATAAGGATTGCTTTTGTTCTTTCCCGAGTTTAAAGAGTGCATTTTTGCGTCTCTCCTAGAAAAGAACAATGATCTACAATGCATGTTGTACATGCTTTACTGATGCTCCTATTTTATTTAAGAAAGACCTTAATTAACTTTTAGTTTAACTTGCTCATTTTGTGTTTATTTTAACATTTATAAAAAAAAATTATATACCATATAAGTCTCTTTTAAAAATTTGAGCGTTTTTTTAAACATAATATTATTAATTATAACATTATAATATCGTTCGAGTTAAAACATATACCTCGGTGGTATATGAAGTTTAAAATATCTTTTTCATTTTATAAGACGCTTTCTTATTTCTGCTGTGTGTTGTATTTACTACAATATATTAGTCCCCAGTCAAACTTCAGAAAATTACTCATTTTTAATTTTATCCTGACGGCATGATTGTCGTTAGTGACATGCTGGCTTGACAAAACCGACAATAATGATGATAATGGTGAAACTGAGGTTCATGAATGTTGGATAGGGTATTGATGTCTTTTCATGAGCGTTTTGTGCCTTTTCATGAGCCCTTTTTATACGCTATTGATAATATTTTCATGAGTGACCTCTCTTATGTCGTAGCTAGAGCTAAATTGTGTACTACAAATCGTAGAAAGTACTTTAATTCTTTCAGGCTTAGGATGTTTTTACACCCATTTGTCAAACACCGATAAGACAATGTCGCTTCTGGCATATTTCCTTCTCCAGATCAATTATTGTTTATACCGTGTATATGAATCAATAAAAAGTTAAATTCTAGAGTCCGTTAGCTGCTGGATATGTCTATGAGTGCCAAAACGATGTTTCGTCTTCATTTCTTTGTTGCTTTCCAGGTACAAACTTTCCTTTTTTTATAAAATTATGTTTTACCTTGCCAAACGTAGTAGACCACATGCTATGATAGTTTAATTATTAGTACGTTAATGTTTCACCTTGTGAGGACGGTATCAAAACCAGACTAAAGCCGAAAATAGCCAGTTTAAACCCAATTTGTCTAAAGTATAGTAAGATGGGGTTACTTTGTGACAGATTTTAAGTTTTTTCCTGTGCCAGCCGATCAGTTTTAAAAGCAGCCCAAAACGAACAGTTGCAAAACATTGGTACACCCTTTCCTTACGTAGTATTGTATTGCGCTAACCTGGATCTTAACTGAATAATTAAAATTAAAATGTGACACAAAGTCGCACCGCCGAGTGGGGATACTTTGTGACATCTGTGTTTTGGCCTTGAAATCCATGTGGAAAAATTACTTGACACAAAGTTAGACAGTAAAAATCCTTATCAAACGCTTCATACACAATTATATATATACCTATTACAAATATTGGATAGCTTTATCTTTAACATCAAAAAGACATCGGGTGCAGAGGGTAGCCATCAGTTCTTTGAGAAGATGAGGAAATTCGTCATCCGGCACATTCTGCTCATTCGGGTAGTTTTTCCCAGTTAGTCAATACTTCTTTCTCTCCAGTGGTATTTTAGAGGACGGAAAAATGCAACATCGAGTGACCGGAGAAAGTGGGTCGTCTTTGTGGGTTATTTTGTGACAGTGTCAATGTGTCACAAAGTAACCCCGTCGCCTTTCGATATTTAGGTTATGTTCTTATATCTCTCGGAAAAATCCCTACACAAAAGTTATATAGCTCCACAATCCAACCAACATAATTGTTAAAAAATAATTAAAATATTTATGTAAATATATATATATATATGGCAATGAAAAATAATTACCTGTGGTAATTTGTTGTATAAGGTGTTAACCTTCAGCACACAAAGTTTCCGAAGTTTGAGTCAATATCTTGACAACAGGTTTGAACAATACACTGGTCAGCGAAGACAAATGGCGCACAGAAGCTTCAGACACTGACCACTTGGTGTCTCTTGAAGTCGGACAAGCTGTTGGAGCTGTTCTTTGCGTTGCCGGTATCACGGGCGCGGCGTAAGATCCGAAATACGAAAAAAAATACTATGTGTCACAAAGTTACCCCTGCAGTCACCCCGTCTTACGGTAGTCAAAAGTTTGTCTCAACATATAAGATCCCACTCATTTCTAAATAATCTTTGGAATACATCGAGGTTTTGAGTTTTATTTTTTACATTATTATATTATGAGGTATAGTGTACTATGTTGGTGCCCACGTAACGTAGCAAACATGTGCATGCGGCCGGAGAGAAAAAAGGTTGAGTATGGCTGTAATAGATGATGGTATTTTAATGAGCAGAGTACTGTCAACACATAAAATATTAAAATTATACATTTGTTCATTTTTGTATTGATCTTACAGATTTTGTTAAACTGAGTCACTGTGTTTGAATAATTTTCATCTACATTAATTTACTTGTCCAATAGATACAGAGAGGGGCTTGATACCACTGTATGATTAAACTGCTTCTAAGCTCAACATGGCGAAATAATGATACTCATTTCTAGTTCATGGAATTTCAGAACCTAGAGTATTTTTACGAAGTTTTTGTGTTATAACATATCTAGGAAGTGTTATAACATATCTGAATAACATATCTAGGAAGAAATGTAAAAGAAATTGACTCTTTCGATCATGGAAATTTTGTAGAGAGAATACAATTGAGTGGTGTTGGAGGCGTAATAGCAATCTCCATTTTCTTTTCTTTGAAAATTCAATTAAGGATACATTTTAATTGCATTTCATTCAGTTTAAGAGGGAAATTTATTTTTTAAATGGCTTACTCACAAAAAATAATATGGGAATATTTCAAAAGGTAATTTAAAATTTGTCTTCAAAAACACATACGATATAATTCTTTGAACTTTACAGGGGAAAAAAAGGTTTTATGGAGATTGCTAGTTTTGATCTTTCACTACTGAACTGTTTACTAAACAAGAAAATATATTGATTTTAGAATCTGGTAGCCAGTAACTTGACAATGCATAATCACAGTTCTTTAAATTTTACTAAACGAAAAAGGTCTGATGGAGATTGCTAGTTTTGATCCTTCACTACTCAGTTGTTTGTTACACAAGCAAATGTATTGATTTTAGACACTGATATCCAATTATTTTACAATGCATATGATATAGTTTTTTTTAAATTTGCCGAATAAAAAGGTCTGATGAAGATTGCTAGTTTTTATCCTACACCACTCAGATCTCTGTTATACAAGCAAAGAAATTGATTTTAGAAACTGGTATCCAGCTGCTTGACAATGCATAAGACACAGTTCTTTGAACTTTACCGAACGAAAAAGGTCTGATGGAGATTGCTAGTTTTGATCCTTCACTACTCAGTTGTTTGTTACACAAGCAAAGAAACTGATTTCAGAAAGCGATATCTTGTTTTTTGACAATGGACAATATCATTTAAGAAACTCCGAGTAATTTAAATAAACCCCGATAAATTTAATGCATAATAAACAAACAGCACCAGGAAAAAAATATAATTTATAATTCCTTACCGAGCTAAAAATTCCTGACTGGTGATTTAAAAAGTGTAAATGTCCCTTATAATCACATACTCCCACATATCTGAGCGTGTGTATGGATAATTCCCGATTTTCTGCACGTTCCAAGACGTGTATTTTAAATTATATAACTTTTTTCTTGAATATATTTATTTAAGTTTAAAGTGTAAGTTTCTTAAGTAAAATATAGTGCACTCAGAATACACATTCTCAGTTTTTAATCCGCATAACAAGATTTTAATGCTGTTTATTACGCATCATTTGAGTTACAGAATATTCCAAACACTCTTTTAATAGACATCGTAAATAGGAAGTTTCAAATGCACTGTTCATTGGTTTCAAATGATCTGTAAACATGGAAATATTAAAATAAAAATCGCTGACACAGGATGTTGCAATGCAAATAAACATTTAATGTTAAAAAGCTATATTTTATTGATAGAAAGATACCAGTTTTTGCTGCAGAATTTTCTATTTATACTATCATTAGGGATATCATTTTACTCTCTAAATGTTCCCTAGAGTTACCTGTCAAGTAATAAAACTGATGTTTTGGTACATCTTCGATCCGTCGTATCTCATTTTTTACTCTCTTTTAGTTTAGTGACGAAGAAAATCATCCCATGGTAACACAATGATTTAAGTGAAAATTAAATACAATTTTCTTAGATTATTAGTTAAATGAGGCTGATATAGTGCTTTATTTTTCTTATCTTTCAAAATCTTTTAGTCTAAAATCTTTTAATACATTAGGTCCTAAAGAACAAACTCGGGCATAAAGGTTAATATCTGTATAAAATATTAAAAAATACAGGATTTTATTCTTTTAAATTATTATAATGTTGCGTTTATTTTCTAAACATTAACGATATATATATATATATATATATATATATATATATATATATATATATGTGTGTGTGTGTATGTATGTATGTATTTATGTATGTATGTATGTATGTATCAATGTGATTAAGGATCTTTTAAACTTGTAATTCTGAAGCTAAAAGACAATACATTCAACAACTGTACAGCAAAAAAAAATTATTTAATTCAATCTAAAATTCATTATAATGCTTTATTTTTCATTTAAGGTGCATTTAAGGTATCATTTAAGGCATTTTTCATTTAAGGTTTTCATTTAAGGTTTATTAAAAATAAAATATAAGTACCTTATATTTTATTTTTAACATTTAAGGTACATATTGGAGGCACACGAGACGAGACGAGAAATTGAAAACACGATTATGCTTTTTTTTTAACAATTTATTGCAATGGTTGGGGAGATGCTTCTCCGTCCAACGCTGATGAGCGACGGACTCACAAAAACGGTCTGCATTGCGCAGATTGAATCAAAACAACATGTAGCGACGCACCATGCCGCCCACCTTGAAAGCTTTAAGAGCTTTCAAAATTACAACTAAACATGAAGATGTCTGAAAGAAAAAAGAAAAGAATCATTAACTAACAAAAACAATAATGAATTGAAATACAGAACACGTAAATGAGAGTTGATGAAATTAACTTGAACTTGTTAAAGTTTGCATAGTTTTGCCACAGCTCGTGACAACATGCCATCCGCAGTTTTTAATGTTACAACTCGAACTTTCCCATCATGTCCAGGATGCACAGAGGTAACTCTACCGAGTTTCCATTTCGTGGGAGGTAGTTTGTCATCTACAATGAGGACAAGATCACCACAAGTTAAGTTCTCTTTTGATTGCTGCCATTTGGATCGTTGCTGCAGTTGAAGAACGTATTCTTTCTTCCATCGATTCCAAAAATGTTGGACGAGGTTTTGTGTTAACTGCCATCTGGAAAGCCTGTTCATCTTTGTTGTACTGTAGTCTTGCTCGGGTATAGCTGTTAGAGGTCCACCAGCTATAAAATGTCCAGGAGTTAATGCTGTTAAATCGTTGGGATCTTTGGACAACGGGGATAGCGGTCGTGAGTTCAGACAAGCTTCGATTTGTGTGAATACTGTATAAAGTTCCTCGAAGGTCAGTGTTACGTTAGAGACAATTTTTCTGAGATGTTGCTTCACACATTTTATGTTAGATTCCCAAAGTCCTCCCATGTGAGGAGCACTTGGCGGATTAAAGTGCCAATCGATTCCGTTTTCGCTTAAATAACGTGACACTTCATCATTATGTTTATACGATCTGAGAAGTAATGCGAGTTCAGCTTTTAATTTACGATTGGCCCCAATGAAGTTAGAGCCACAATCACTATACATGTGTGAGCACTTTCCTCGACGACTGACAAATCTCTTGAGGGCTGCGATGAAACTATCAGTTGTTACGTCACTGACGAGTTCCAGATGAATTGCCTTTGTTGCAAAACATATGAACAGAGCTAAATACGCTTTTGAAGTTTTTGCTCTAGTAGATTTTGAAATTTTTACAGAAAAAGGTCCGCAGTAGTCAACACCACAATGTGTGAATGGTCGAGATGGGTTTACGCGTGAAGCCGGTAAATCACCCATTTGTTGTGTTAAGTGTTGAGCTCGATGCCGCTTGCAAACTACACAATTGGCAATGATTCCACGAATAGCTGACCTGGCTGAAACAATCCAAAATTGCTGTGTCAAACATGCTTGCATTAATTGAGCACCGGCATGTAAATTTTTCAAATGAATGTCTTGTAAAATCAATTTTGTTAGAAGATGTTCTTTAGGCAGGAGAATAGGGCGCTTTTGTGATTCTGGAAAATTCGCATGTCTTAACCTGCCGCCCACCTTTAACAATCCCTCGTGTAACACTGGATTGAGAGAGAATATTTTGCTCTTCGCAGCAAGTGGTTTAGATTTTTGTAAAGCCTCTAATTCCGCACTAAAACTTTCTGCTTGAGTCTTTCTGACCCACAACATTAAGGCATGGCTAAGTTCCGAGGCAGTGAGAAATCCAAGATTTCTTTCATTTAACGGTAATTTACAGTTTTTACTGAACCGACAGCAGTATGCCGTCACTCGTTTTAGCTTTGCTAAAGAAGAATAGTTTTCAGAAGATCAAAATCATTTGGTTCTTTCCTTGTTTGAGTCACTAGACTTGTAATTCTTTTTTCTTCCCGTTTGAGCTCTATTTCATTATCTTCAGTACATGTGTGTTCGTGAGAAATGCATTCACTTTTATTATGAAATGGTGGTCCTTTCCACCATAGATCATGATTTCTAAGTTCGCTTGGACTTATACCGCGAGAGGCGCAATCTGCTGGGTTTTCCAAACTTTATACATAATGCCAGATTGCATTTGGCACGAATTCGTTAATTTGTGCAACACGATTGGCTACGAATGTTTTCCACCTATTAGCAGGCGAATCTAACCACGCGAGAACGATTGTGGAATCACACCAGCAGCACTTTTTATCGAGTGAAAGGCTTGTGCCACAAATTAACACTGACATCAATTTGGCTAACAAATGAGCTCCGCATAATTCCAATCTAGGTAACGTTAATTTTTTTAATGGAGCTACCCTTGATTTAGATGTGATTAAATTTACCCTTACATTTCCGCAACTATCTATTGTTCGCAAATAGATTACAGCAGAGTACGCTTTTTCAGACGCATCTGAGAATCCATGTAATTCATATTTCACTGCGCCATCGATTGAAACATCGCGGAATTACTACAAGTTCTAACTCGTTTAAATTGTTTTTGAAGTTGTCCCAACTAGTTTCTAAAGGTGACGGTAAAGGTTCATCCCAATCTAACTTTTCTTTCCATAACATTTGGATCAGAATTTTGCCAACTATCGTTACTGGTGTAAGCCATCCCAAAGGATAGAATAATTGTGATAGCATTGATAAAACAGTTCGTTTAGAATTGTATGCATATTTGCCATTAATTGACACCTTAAACAAAAACACATCTTTCCTAGGGTCCCACTGTATGCCTAACGTTTTAATTGTATTGCCGGATTGAACCTGATATTGATTTAGGTCTAACAAATCATCGCTCAAATTTTGTAACACTTGTGGTTCATTCGAAGACCACTTTCTTAGTTCAAAACCACCCCTCTTTAATAATGCATTAATTTCTACCTGTAATTGAATAGCCTGCTCAAAGGTGTCTGCGCCTGAAAGCAGATCGTCTACATAAAAATCCTTGTTAACCGCCGTTGCTGCTAATTGAAAATCCTACCCTTCGTCGTGTACTAATTGTTGAAGGCATTTGGTGGCTAGGAACGGTGCACATGCAGTTCCGTATGTTACTGTAAGCAGCCGGTAGGTACTGATTGGTTCCGAGGGAGAATTTCTCCAAAGTATTCGCTGAAAGTTTGTATCGTTAGAAGAAACTTTTACCTGCCTGTACATTTTTACAATGTCTGCCTTAAGGGCGATTTTCCTTTCCCTGAATCTCAATATGAGATTAAAAAGATCATCCTGAATGGTTGGACCAATTAACAAATTATCATTTAATGAGACATCGTTCGTAGTTTTTGCAGACGCGTCAAATACCACGCGGAATCTAAGATCCGATTCATTTTTTATGCAATGATGAGGTATGTAATACATAGATTCGACGGTAGCATTTAACTCGTTTTCAGGAACTATTTCCATGTGATCTAATGTTAAGTAATCACTCATAAATTTAGAATAATTCTGCATTAAGATTGGATGCCGTGCAATTTTACGTTCAATTTGTTGCAAGCGTTTAATTGCCATTTCCCTTGACTCCCCAAGAGGTTTAGCTGTTTCCTTAAATGGTAGGTTTACAATGGAACGGCCTGAATTATCTCTGGAATGTGTGATCTGAAAATGTTTATCGCATTGGATTTCTTCTTTAGTCCACTTACTAGCATTAGGAATTTCTTCGACTTGCCAGAATTTCTGCAAGGAAGAGTCGATATCCGAACTACTATGATGTACATGAACAACACGTTGCTTCGACTTACAAGGTGTGGCTTTCCCAAAGATAACCCACCCAAAAGTTGTTTCATGTGCTGCAATTGACTCGTGAGGTGCTTTGATACAATTACCGACAAAAATATCTGAACAACAGTCCGCCCCAAGAAGTATATCTATGCTACCCGATAAGTGATAATTCGGATCTGCTAATTTTACTGAATTAAAACAATCCAATGTATTTGTATCCACGGAACTTTGCGGTAGTTCACCTGCAACCTTCTTCAAAATATGTAATTCGCATTGTACCGATTTTTTGCTGTAGCATGAAACTAAACTTACAATTACACTGCCGTTAGAATTTGCGTTTCTTTTCCGGACACACCAGAAATGCGTAACTTTACAGATTTTCTATTCAATTTCAATTTTTGAGCACAATTTTCGCTTATAAATGAAGACTGTGATGCACTGTCAATTAAAACCCGACAATTTTGATAATTACCGCTAGCATCGATAACATTGACTATGGCCGATAACATTGAATTTGACTATTTTCACGTTGAGCGCAATGTGTTGATATCACCGGATCAACTTCTGGTTCCGATCTACCGTTGACCGTTGTGTTTGGATTTTTATTGATGTGTAATAGCGTATTATGTCTTAAATTGCATATTTTACATCCACTACTAGCACAGGCGGACGCGCGATTACCCATTCGTAAACAATTGCTACATAATTTATTCTTCGCAATAAAATCTTTTTTGTCATTAAATGAAAGTTTAATAAAATCATCACATTTATATATAGGATGTTGCCCTTTACTGCAAAAACATGCATGAGAAAAAGTTAAATGCGCTGACACGTTGTTATTTTTACTGAAAGATTTACTTTTGTTTTCATTAAACGAACCTCGTTTGTTTACATTAATCGACGCCAATGCGGAAGCGCGCTGTTCGAGAAAAACCTTGAAATCAGCAAATGTTCGTAATGAACGATCTTTATGTGACAGATGCCACTCCTTTAAAGTCTCAGAGTCT